>BQNB010185060.1:0-10016 GCA_026074375.1 Tanacetum coccineum
TGAGACTAGCACAAACTATCATCGTTAATTTGTTAAGGAAAAAGCTAAGGTTTAAAACCGATCGGGTCAAAATTTATTTCTTGTTCTCACCTTTATTTATGCCAAAACACTTATTACATTATTTTTTTATTTTATTTTTTTTTAAACATTTTTCACCTTTTTTTTTTTTTTTTTTTTGCATAAAAATTTAATTTTTTTTTTGCTATAAATCACATATTTTTGGTGGAAAAACGGGTTACGTGAGAACAACGGCTGCAGATATAATCAGTGAGAACAACGGCTGCAGATATAATCAAATCGATAGATCCCCCCCCCCCATACTAAAGCTACACATTGTCCTCAATGTGAGACTGTCACCCCCATACTAATTTCAAGGCATAATCTAAGCATAACGGGGTTAATCGATAAGATAAGGATATGGGATTCCCTAAATGAAGCTGAGGATATGAAACTCGAATAAATGGACAAAACCATGAGCACGAGAGTCTTTAAAATCCGGGTATCCTGGACATAAACAACACAAACCAACAAAAACACGAAACACGAGAAGAAGAAAGCCCCCTCTCATTAATTTGTTAGAAAATAGATAAGAAGATAGAAATGCTTGTTTTTGTTAACCGAGTCACGAGCTTGACTCGACCCCGAATTAATTCGTCCATGGGGGAGCAAATGAGATACCACCGGCTCTAAGTGAAGATGCCGGGGTCAAAAATCGTATCTTCACTCCCGATGGAGCAAGATAAAGGAGAAACCTCGGGGTAGGTGACAAATGGGAGAAAAGTACGGATGGTAAATGTGAAGGAATCGTCCTCTTCAACATTTAGAAAAACAACATTTTCACCTTCCTCCGGGTCAAAAGGTTCATCATTATTAAGCACATAAAAATTGTTAATCTCGGGCTCTAAATTCTCAACATCCGGTGGTTCCGGAGGAGGTCGAGGAAATGACGGATCGAAATGAAATGATTCAAACTCGGGAAGAGAGTAATTAGCATGAGTAGTGGTACTGCCACTTCTCGTCTCTTCCGTATGATCGCTAAGAGACTCGAATTCGGGTAAAGAATTATCCGAATGAGAAAGAAAAGTATCGGACGAATCACTATCCGTGACTGGAATAGGAGAAGGATTGTCTTTCAAAGATTCGATATTAGTAATAAGACGACTTATTTTCAACAATCTCTCACGAAGGATAACGTCTTGAATTTGGAGAATATCTTCTAAATCAAACTCTTTCTCTTCTTGTTCGACATCATTCACCTCCTCAAAGCTAACATACTCGACGTCCTCAAAATCATCGTCATCGCTAGAAGTATCATCATTCGGATCGGCTAAAACAATTCTCGGTGGAATTGGAGCAATATGAGCGAGTTCATCGGCGAACTCCTCGAGAATAGGGTCGATCTTAGAAGAATAAACAATCGAAGTATCACGGGTAATCAAAGATTCCACAAAATTAGACTCAACATTAACACAATTATTATCACAATTAGGCACATCACACGTATCGTCAGAAATACCCTCGAACTCACTTGGGATTGGGACAAGGTTCTCAACACTAGACTTTATTACTTCGTCCGATTCCGTTGCCGGAATAGTGTCGAGATGCTCATCCCCCATATTTAGAGAATTATTGGGCTCCTGGATCGGTAAGTCGGGTGTGATTGATTTAGACGTAGAATATCGAGCAATAATATCTCCTGAAGGAATATAATCATCCTCATCATCACAAGTAATAGAAAGCATGTAACGACAGGCAGCAGAATACTTTTCTTCTTCGTAAGCTTGCTCCTTTTTTCGAACTTCGCTTCCCCATATATTAAAATCTTGCTTAAGTTTTCGAATTCTAATCTCACAATCTCTCTCGTATTCCTCATCAATCTCCTCGCCTCGAAATCTTTTATAACCCAAATCATTTATTATTTCCTTAATCTCTCTATCGACCAATTGCTGTTCATGCATCATTTCCTCGATACTCATATCCTCTATTTTCTTTCTTCGATCTCTTATTATTTCTTCAAGTTTTTCTTCCATTTTATTAAGGACTTGTAGAATTCCTTGATGATCGACGGAGTCTTGCGGGGGTTGTGGGTGGTCAAAACCGGAAGAATTAGGATAATAGCAAGAATTTTGCTCATAATAATCTTCATTCATTGGTTGACATTGAAAAGTTTCATGAGGACCCCCGCAATTTGCACAACAAAGATATTGTTGAAAATAACTCTGAGAATTTTGTGGAAAATAATTATCATTAAAGTTTTGATTGTAACACGGCTCCTGTTCATAGACAAACGGGAACTGTGGTGAACAATCATAACCATAATGAGCATTATTTCCACATAACTCACACAAGTAAGTCTCAAACTGGGGTTGTGGAGGTGGGTAAGAAAAATTTGGAGAATTATCAACAAAGTTAGGCTTTGAAACATGAGGTAATGAATAGCATGACGGATCTAAACTTGGTAAAGTTTGTGGAATTTCATTAATGGTTTGATTGCATGGCTCCGGTTTAGAAATGATCGGATCTTTTGGTGGACAATTATAACCGTAATGAGCACCTTTACCACAAGATTTACAAATGCATTGTCGACAAAAAATTCCATCTAAAGAATCACCGCACTCATAACAACAATTATGATCAATCTGTGGAGGATCTTGCGAAGACTTTACACCGGGGTCTTGATTGACAACGAATGGCTCTCGAAGAGCATTAACAACGTTGGTATTGTCGTCGGACGATTCAAAAGTATTTTGAAAGTCTTGGAAAATTCCATTTTCAACACAATACGCAAGCAAATCTTCATCGAATTTCTTTCGTAAAAATGCACATCCACGACAACTCGGACCATCAACCGGGGTTCCACATCTTGCACAACGCGGAGAAGAGTCGGGTATGGGAGTAAGGATCTTGTCTTCAAAACTTCCTATCGAACAACATTCTTTAGTGCACAAACTTCCACAAGTCGAACATTCTTTAGTCGCGTAAAGAGATTTTGAATGATGAGACGCCATAAGAATTAAACAATATAGAGGATTAAGAAGAAAGAATTAAACGGATAAGAGGAAAAAGAAGAATATTTTTAGGTTTTGAAAATAATACATAAGGAAATAAAAATTAAAATAAGAAAGAAAATATATATATATTATTAGAGTTTAATACGGATATAGAGTGAGAAATTGCAGATTCATTTAAGATTATGAAAATAAGTACATAAGGAACTAAAAATATTTTTGGATTTTTGGATTTTTGTTTTTAGAATAAACGAAAAATATTTTTGGGTTTTTTTTAATATTTATAAATGGAAAATAAAATAAAATAAGACTGAAAATATTTTTGGTATTTTTATTAATTTCTCGATACGAATTGAAATACTTTACCAAAAGAAAGGTCATCTTCTAAGCCTTACATTTTCTGACTAACGAATACATAACTCACCGCTAGAAATCGCTAAACCATGTTTCCACACACTTTTTGGCAGCGTGCGCCGCATCAAAGTATGATCGCATCCAAATACGATTATCACTTTTTGAATGTATATAGTATATTAAGTTATATTTAATATGCGTTAATGTAATAAGGAAGATAATTAACAATAATAGTATAGTAGGTGTTTTATGTTATGGCGTATATATTACGGGTAGCGGGAGTCTATTAAAGAGCCCTGGTTCATCTTCATGTTCCATGGTATTGTTCGGTGTGGTTGTTTGTTGTATGCTGTGGAATAGTTCTAGTGACCCTAATAACCGGTGTCTTTTTCTTATGTGTTATTTATAGATATTTCCGTTGGTTACGAATTTCAATTTTTATCATCAAGGGAAATATCACAAACCTTCCGGGGTCGTTTACCTACGTACGAGAGGTGAATGGAAATCTACGTTAAAAGTGATATTCGAGCTTGAATAGCATAAAAAGATGGTGATTTGGTTTCTAGTCTACTAAAAGCGAAAAGCTTATAATATGGGAAGCTAAACTTTTGGTTTTCAAACTAATTTTTATACTAAAAATTTAAACTTAATTTTTAGACTTATAAGATGTATGTACGAGTAAAATGAGTGTGTCTAAAAATATTATAGGGCTAAAATGCCTTGCTAAAGTGACATGAAATGGTTTAATTTTAAGTGAGGCTTAGTTGTAACGAAATTGGCGAAAATGACTAGGATATTGAAATGCTTAAAAATAAATGACAAGAAATTAAATGCGTGATATAGAATAAATGTACGAATTTGTAAAATGAAAAGACTAAACTTATGGACTGAACTAGTTTTTATTTTTTTTTATCTTTTTAAACCCGCACCTAAATTCCAAATCAATAATCACTTAACAAGTACTACTAAATCTACACACTACTCATAATGAAATAAAAACTAAACATTTTAAAAATAAAGCTACACTAAGCATGGCATAAATCAAATAGGAAAACAATAAATTAAACCAAATAAAATTAAAACTTACACTATTAATTGAAGAAAATGGAACCGAATTGGAGACCCGCAATTAAACGATAACCACCCGATTTATTTAGCTAAAACAACTAATCAAAGTCGGTCTAGCTAAATAAACCCGTAAGCTCCGCGCCTCATGAGTAGACCGGTATCAAAAAGTCAAAACACAAATAAAACATAAACTGTTAATGTAAACAGTTAAAGTATATATTTCCATTGCACAATTTCAAATCTAATATTCTGTTTGCATTTAATCCAACAAGGCCCAATGTATTAAAAATGAGAACAAGTCCAATGTAATCCTAGTTTTCTAAATGGTCCAATTAGATCCTAAATAGCCCAATTTTTATTAAACCAAATGAGAGCCAAATGCTCAAAACCAAACGAAACATCAAATTTTGAGTATTATTGGAACCATATGTTGGCACATGATAGTAGGAAAAACAAAAACCTTTGGATATTTATGAAAAGCTGCCGAGGACTTATAAAATCTATATATAATACCATCAACTTATATCCAATACGAATCAGAAAGCTAGCTAGCGAATGAAAATTAAGACATGTTAATACTACAACGAACAATTTAAAGCATTGAGCAAATAAAAGCCTAAACTAACAAAATAAGAATTAATCACTTTCAAAATTTATCGAGATGATTATCTTAAAAGTTCTAAATAAGCAAACGAGACTAAGAAAATAACAAGATAAGCTCATCAATTTAGCTCTAAAACGAGAAACCTTAACAATAAGCTCAAATGATTTAAGCTAAATTATATCCAAGATTTAAGATCAACTTTAAGCCAAATCTATCACATTATATTAAAAAGCTTGAGGCAAGAGTTGAGTACAATAAGCATAAAAAATGGAAATAAGCAATTACATTTATGAAATAAGCTAAAAAATATAAAAGCTGCATTTGAAATTGTCAAAGTCGTCCATCCTAATGTGATTCATCTCCAATTCCAAATGGAAGAATGCCACAAACTACTCACCGATAGAGTGGACGACGCAATCATCAGGTATAATGTCAGCAAACCACTACCACTGGGTGGTCAACCAGGTCAGGTCACAATTCAAACTGACTTCTTCTTCAACAAAGATTTGGAGTATCTAAGATATGGTAGCAAGGGTGGCAGACCTGCGTTGTCAATCTCAAAGATGAAAGCGGCCTATTATCCTGATGTTAGTTTAGAGCAAATGGTACCCGATCAGATGTGGATTGAAGAAGAATGCAAGTATGACATTACTGCTATGTATGGTATCTCTCACTGGTGGTTCCAAAGACAATAATTCTACATTGACAGACACACATCTGAGGGTGATCGCAAAGCTGTACGGACTCATATGCGAATTTTAAGTGTTGTCAGAATTGAAGTCTTTTCCTTATATGGGTACGATTACATGAAGAAGATTGTCCTTGGTAGAGCTGATCTTAAAGAACATATTATTGCGGAAAGGGACTTCAAATATCTGTACTCGAGTAACTTTGAAGATCTGTACTTATTGAACCTTCAAGGTCACCTGGACCATCTACCACCCAAAGATAAGAAGATTCTATCTACTGCAGTCAACTTATGGACAAAAAACTTGGTTATCAGACAACAAGTAGAAGACTTCCAACTGGGGATTGAGAGCTACTAGACTCAGCTAAACCTCTCCAAACCTCGATGGGATGCAACTAGTTTTGAGTACAAGCACGACTTCACCGTAATTGAATATCCAAGAGCTGTCACATTTAAGGATAAATATGGGGTTCATATGATCATGCAGTTCAATGAGATCCACAAGTTCAGTGACGACACTTTGCATTAGATTGATGAGGCATTAGACTACAGGGTCAAGGAATTCAAGGTCAACAAGATGAATTCGGGTTTGAACACACGGTTTTGGACAAGGAACGATGTCGAAAGAAGCAAGGAGTTCATGTTTTCCATTCAGAAACAGATTAAGACAAGGAGGATCTTCCGTAACCTGGAAAGCTTTGTTGGTGGCAGAGTAAGAGAGGGAGACTACTGACTTCTGGAGAGAACCGAATGATCACATCATCTCTGCAATCAAGGTCCATCTCTTGTGGGGTATATTTATATATGTTGTTGTAATACGTACATTATAAAGTAGTGATTAAGATGTGTATTGTGTCAGTATATTCGGTTTTCTGAGTTTGTGTCAAATATTGAAACCAACAGAATAAACTCATCATAACTGACACGAACTATGTCCCTCACTAATTAAGAGGAGCATATATCAGTTCCAATATCGGCTTGTATTTAATCAGACCACATTTTCTCCTGAATTTTCTAACATATTAAATCAATTGAGATCCTAAATCTCAAAGGGTTTGAAATTTTTGATCAGAGGAGAGAATGTGATTTAAATATTAAATCTGATAAAAAAATGTGATCTTTTGGACTCAAGTGTAGGCTCTCCCATATGTGCTAACAATTTTGAATATGACGCACATGTTTGAGGGGAGCAAGGTTCAATAATCAAAACAATCGAGGTACTAATGCTTTGATGTTTACATCACCCGTACATTGATTGATTTTCAAATGGTTTTATGGTGAAGACAACTATGGAAATACCAAAGACCGACCCTGTAATTACTTTTAACGGAGTTATAAGGATGGTAAGGTTAGTATTAGGTGTTTCCCCCCCACGATCCCGCCAGACCGAGGATCTACCCAGGGACAATTCCCTAGTTTATTGTAGAATCCTAGGAAAGATAACAAAAGGAGTAATGTGAATAAGTGAATAGTGCGACTGAGATGAGCTAGTATGGAACATACCCAACCCGGCACTAGTAATGAAGTCTCGGTAAGCCCTTAAGGGTAGAAGAATGAAAAAGAAATGTTAGATAAAAGGGTGAAAAGAAAGCAGCCTCCTTTAACATTAGGCAGAAACCGGGTCAATACATATCTTATCAGAAATCACATGGTTGATTGCTGACAATGAAGATTAGCTACTCGTTTTTGATAATTCAACCTAGGAATAACTTATATCTCCTTTAAGAATTCCGAAAATTCTCGGATGTTACAGACATTGAAGACAAATATCATGGACCTAGTGATATGCTGCACAACCCTCCCTAGACACTCAAGATCCCTCAAAGGATTCTTGTTTCATTTCTCATGGAGATCAATACATTTCTATCGTCTCTCTCACTCCGAGTTAGATGATATTGAAAAAAGGTGGTAGTCTGCTCCACCCTCCGACTACTAAAAACCAAAAATGCACTATTGAGTCTAGAGCCATGAGATCATCCACATATCTCGCTAGGACACTAATTCTACTTACATTTGTTATTCATACACTGTGAGAACAAGTAATATCATAAGAGTCCTACGCATTATCCTCATGGTATTGCCAAAACATCCGAGTGATACATAAGTATTCACAATGACGATGGAAATCCTGCTAGAGCCAACATCAAACAAGCTCTACAGTAGGTGACATGTGAAGTCCATCATGGATTAAACTTGTGACAACTGGAAATCAACAATGGTGCGATTCTTTAGGAATCAAACTTGTTCCAGGAAGTGAATTGACATTAGATGGAAAACTATGTTTTATGATTAAAAACTCTCGAAGTGTCACAAAAACCATTTCATGAGCGACACATCGATTGATTTTCAAATCCATTTTTCTCTTCAATCAGTGAGATAGTAACTCACTGCTTCACTCATTCCGTGTTGTTTGATTTGAGACGTTCTGATATTGAGAACGGCTAATACAGCTGCGAAACCCTGTCAAGGAGATTCTTCGGAATTCTACCTAATCACATGCAGTATTTATACTAATCAACGTGGAACCGTGGTTCTTGCAACCTTATTCAACAAAAGTGAACAAAGTCACATTCGTTTGTTTATTACTAACATATATATGTAGGAATCTCGACGGTTGCAGCTGCTGGCCAGAAATATGCCAACTTACAACCCCATGCTCACACTTCATATTCCTAATCTAAGCCATCATGTAGATAAAAGACTTACAACACAGCTTCCGCAACTCTGATGCTTGCTATCATGATCCAGAAAGGTGTGAGCATGCCGGTCTGATAGTCACAACATCACATGGAGGCAATACTTCACAACAAGGATGATTAAGAGATTTCTAGTGGCTGATGATCTTAAAGAAAGCTCAAAGATCACACAAGTAAAAGGAACCATGCTTAAAGATCACTACTTGGCGTACAAAGATAGTAGTTGAAGAATTAAAAACTACGAGTCAGAGTCAAAGATCAACTCACAGAATGCTAAGATTCAAATTGTAATTTCTGGGGTAACCTCCCTTAGGGGGGGATTGTTAGGATTAAGAAAAAGACCCAGTCACCCCATGCATTTTCATGTTTGCGTAGCTCGTAGTTTTGTTAGTAATCGTATGATTTATGGTATTGGGTCGGGTCTTTACCCATTGTAAGCCCACACCATAGCCCATTTTAGGGGCATTTTGTAAGACATATTTAAACCCTCTCCATTAGGGGTGTTCACGGGGCGGTTCGATTCGGTTAGTTGGAAGATTTAAACTATCCGTCGCGGGGCGGGTAATTAATTTTACTATCCATCGCCGAACCGTACTAGGCGGGTAACCAGACATGCGGGTACCCGAAGTGAGCGGTTACCCGCAGTTCGGGTCACGGTTAACCATTTTTGACGTTTAATAGAGTTTAACCGTATAAAAAATTACATAGTCTAGAACATAAAATGTATTTCTAGTAAAATTAAATGACGTTGAATTTAAAAGTCATATAAAACTTAAGTATTTCGTTACAATAATTGCATTCAAATATTCATATATAACGTATTAACAAAAAATATTACTCGACGTTATAGATTACGATCCCATTAATCAATTTTCACACATAGATTTTTACAAATGTTTACTTTACGAGCGAAAAAGTCGTTATACAATAAAAGTATTGCAATAATCGGTTAATACTTGTACAATTATTTGAATATTAGTTAGAAAATAATCATGTATAATATGCACGGTTCGGTTCGGTTAACCGCGGATATCTAAAAGTAAAAACCGAAACCGAACCATTATAAGCGGGTTTTTTCGGTTTCGGTTTCGGTTTCTTCGGTTTCGGGTTTTTTCGGTTTCGGATTGAGCGGTTCGGCTCGGTTCGTCAGTTTCACGGTTTTTTTGAACACCCCTACCATTTATGCTTAAAATAGCCCAATTAAACTCAAAACAGACCAAAAATGGCAACAATATGCTTGTATTTGTGTTTTGTGTGTGCATGTACGGATATATCAACAATCACAAGAAAACCATCAAAAACGGGCAAGAACGGACACGAGAACGGAAGAGTGTACAAAAGCCGAAAGCAAAGCTAGGAAAAGTCAAACCCTCAGTCAAACAGTGGTCAACCAAAGTCAACTCATAAAAGACAAAACCCAAAAATATTCCACTTAAGTCCTCCAACTTTCAAAAAAGTTCACAATTGGTCCCTAAACCCTTATTGGGCCTTAAAACCCTTTAAACTACTACCCTGATCCAAAGCCCATTACTTAGCCTAAAAACCTAGCCCATTTACCTTTTTATAAACCACAAGGACCTAAACTGCCAATTGCTAAA
>BQNB010185064.1:0-12251 GCA_026074375.1 Tanacetum coccineum
CACCAGGATTTAAAGATCCTGACCATCCAGACAAAGTTTACAAGGTGGTCAAGGCACTTTATGGTTTGCATCAAGCACTAAGAGCATGGTATAAAACTTTGGCTAACTATCTGTTGGGCAATGGGTTTAAAAGAGGCAAGATAGATCAGACATTATTTATCAATAAGCAAAAAGGAGATATTTTTCTTGTATAGGTTTATGTTGATGACATTATCATTGGCTCTACAAACAAGGAGTTATGTACTGGATTTGAGAAGCTGATGAAGGAAAAGTTTCATATGAGTTCTATGGGAGAACTTACTTTCTTTCTAGGATTACAAGTACAACAGAAGGAAGATGGAATATTTATTAGTCAGGATAAATATGTAGCTGAGATTTTAAAGAAATTCAACTATACAGATATAAAATCTGCTTCTACTCTAGTTGATTTGGAAAAGCCATTAATCAAAGATGGAGATGCTGATGATGTTGATGTACATCTTTATAAATCTGTGATTGGGTCTTTGATATATCTTACAGCATCTAGGCCAAATATCATGTTTGCAGTATGTACATGTGCCAGATTCCAAGTTACTCCAAACACATCCCATCTCTTAGTTGTAAAGAGAATTTTTAGATATTTGAAAGGCAAACCAACTTTAGGCCTTTGGTATTCTAGGGATTCTCCATTTGATATAGTTGCTTATACTGATAGTGACTATGCTGGAGCAACTCAAGATAAGAAGTCTACAACTAGAGGTTGTTAGTTTTTGGGAAACAGGTTGATATCATGGCAGTGTAAGAAGCAAACTGTGGTTGCCACTTCTACAACTGAAGCTGAATATGTGGCTGCTACTAGTTGCTGTGGACAAGTAATCTGGATTCAAAACCAATTGCTGGATTATGGGTACAATTTCATGAATACTGTCATTAATATTGACAATAACAGTACTATCTGCATGATTGAAAATCATGTTCAACATTCTAAAACAAAACATATAGAGATTAGGCATCATTTTATAAGAGATTGCAATGCTAAAAAGTTAATACAAATGGTTAAAATTCATACTGATTATAATGTTGCAGATCTTCTTAAAAAGGTTTTGATGCTGGAAGGTTTCAGTATTTGGTCTCAAGTATTGGAATGCTTAATCCTTAAATGTCTATATCTCTTTATGTTTTTGTAAAAGTTTTGTAAAGTATTAGTACTGTTAGTCTTGTCAAATAGTACTGCTAAGTATAATTAAAACTGCTAGTTATACTTAAGACTGCTTGTTAAAACTGTTGGCCATACTTAATACTGTCAAGAAAAAAATACTTTGGATTGTGTATTTTTGGCTATGGACTAACACCTGCAGGTAAAGAATCTTGAATACCTGATGTCGAATGCTTCACCACTGAAGAATTAGTTGAGGGAAAGTTAATGCTTTGGATAACAGTTTTTAACTTTTATTCATGGGTTATGCATAAATATGGATCCTCATGAATTCTCACATGTCTATCTAGTCTTTTCTAGTATGCTTGTGATGAATAGAGACATGTTGTTGTATAATTATTGAAGACAAAGTTAATACTGTTAGATATCTCTTACTACTGCTAGGCAAAATATTACTACTGCTAGGCAAAAGTTACTACTGTTGTGTGCCAAAGTTATAATTGTTGAGCAAATACTTATCCCTTGAAGCATTGTTTGATGGGAGGCTACTTATTTATAAAGTCAAAGCATGGATGGAAGGATATGTTATATCGAAAGTGTGTTAAAAAGAATAAAAAACATCTAGGCATGTCAAAAGAGGTCGGGACACCAAGATACCTCAGTCTAGTGGTCCCTCTGTAAAGGTTGGTAATGAGGCTGTCCATAAGGAGTTGGGTGACAGAATGGAAAGGGTTGCTACTACTGCTTCTAGCTTAGAAGCAAAGCCAGACAGTGGTAACATCAAATAAGACCCAATTCATGGCAACACTTAATGGATCAAGTCCTTAGGGAATTGATTCAGGTAGTGGTCCCAAGTGCCAAGATACCATATTGGGGGATGTGGATGCTCAAACTAGGTTTGAGACTATATCTAAATAGTCCAATAATCTACCTCTCTCAAGAGGTTACACACTTAGATGTGGGGAGGACAGTCTAAAATTATTGGAATTGATGGAACTTTGTACAAAACTATCAAATATGTTGCATAAAAATAGACAGAGTGATTTGGTGAGCCAAAAGAAATGAGAGATTAAGTGAGTTTAAAAATAGAAAGAGGGATGTGTGAATAAAAACAGAAATGAGTGATTATGTGAGTAAAAAGAATTGAGAGATATTGTGAGCTTAAAAATAGAAAGAGAGCTTGTGAGAAGAATTAATTGATGATAGAAGTCCTTTTTGGAAAGAAATTAAAGTTAGTGCTGGTAACTTAAAACTTAATGTTGTTAGTCTTAGGTTATTGGGTTACTTACTACTGTTAGGCATAACTTTGCGCTGTCAGTTTAAGTTAATGCTGCTAGGCCTAATTTAGTGCTGCCAGTTCAAGTTAATGTTGCTGAGGGTGATTCTATAAATACTTCTATTCAGGGTTTCATTTGATTCTTTATTTGATTTCAATGTTTCAAACACTCTCTAACCATAAACCCTAACTTAAATTCATCTTTGATCATCAAAACCACAACACAATGTCAACCCTAACTTTTGCTGATACTCACAACATGGTCGCATTCTTGGAAAAACCCACTAAAAGTGATGGATTTCATGAGAGTATTGATTTTCTGAATGCTAATCAAATTAGTTATGCATTGACTGTGAATCCTACAATCTACACATCTTGCATTCAACAGTTATGGGCAACCGCATGGGCAAAAACAGTTAATAGTGTACGTCAGATACAAGCCCTAATTGATAAAAAGAAGTTGATCTTCATGGAGACAAGCATTAGGAGTGATCTTCACTTGGAAGATGCATGAGGTACTGATTGCTTGCCAACTACTACTATTTTTGAAGAACTGGCACGAATGGGGTATGAAAAACCTTCTCAAAAGCTTACATTTTATAAATCTTTCTTTTATCCGCAATGGAAGTTCTTAATTCATACCATTACCCAATGCCTTAGTGCCAAATCCACTACATGGAATGAATTCAGTAGTACATTGGCAACTAATCAGAAGTTCAATCTATCTAAATATATCTTTGATGCAATGGTGAAACACTTGGATGGAGGAGTCAAATTCTTGTTGTATCCATGTTTTCTCCAAGTTTTCATTAATCAACAATTGGGTAATATGTCAACACACAAGAAGATTTTTGTTAACCCCTTTCACACAAAGAAAGTGTTTGCAAATATGAAGAGGACAGGAAAGGATTTCTCTGGGAGAATAACACCTTTATTTGATACCATGATGGTTCAACCTGTTGAAGAAATGGGTGAGGATTCAGATAATCCAACTGATTCCACTCCAATACCCATTATTGATCAACCATCTTCATCTTCCCAACCCAAGAAGGATAAACTATCTAAGAAGGTTCAAAGACAGGAGGCAGAGGTTCCTCAAGATGAGGTAGAGCATGAGGAAAGTTTACCAACACCTTTCCAGTGATCCACTACTAGTGTGAGGATAGCATTGAAAATACTAACAGATTTGATGGTTTTATGTACCAAATTGCAAACACAGGTTCTTGATTTACAAAAAGCAAAGGATGCTCAAGCTAAGGAGATTGATGCTTTGAAGAAGAGGATCCAGAGGTTAGAAAGGAGGAAAATATCAAGACCTACAGGTTTGAAAAGACTCAGGAAAGTTGGTATGTCTAGGAGAGTTGAGTCCTCTGCAGATCAGGAGCGTTTGGGTGTTCCTGAAGATGCATCCAAACAGAGGAGGAGTATTGAAGATATTGATGCTGATATTGAGTTTTCCTTGGTTGATGAAACTCAAGAAAGACAAGATGATGACTTGATGTTTGATACTGGAATTTTGGATGATGTTGAGATGCCTGTGGAAGCTAAGGTTGATGGAAAAGATGAACATAGTACTGAGAAGCTTGATGATAGTACTGTTGGTGAAGTAGTTACTACTGCTGATGATGATAGTGTTGTTCCTACAACAAATGAGGAAATCACTTTGGCTCAGACACTCATACAGATTAAAGCAGATTAGCCTAAAGTTGTTACTACTGCTGATACAACAACAACAACTACAAGACCCAAGGATAAAGGGGTGGTTGTTCAGGAGCCAAGTGAGTTCAGAGTTCCACAAGAGATAAAACCTTCAAGTTCTAAGGATAAAGGAAAAGGTATTATGATTAAACCTAAAGTTCCTTTGAAGAGAAAAGATCAAATTGCTCTTGATGAATAAATTACAAGAGATATTCAAGCTAAACTGGATGCTAAATTATTAGAAGAGCAAAAGCTGGCAAGGAAACAAGAGGAAGAAGCTAACATAGCATTGATTGAGTCATGGGAAAATACACAAGCTATGATGAAGGCTGATAGATTGCTGGCTGAGAGACTCCAATCAAAGGAAAGAGAGGAATTGACAAATGAGGAAAAAGCAAAACTGTTTACGGAACTGATGGAGAAAAGAAGAAAGCATTTTGCTGCACTTAGAGCACAAGAAAAGAGAAAAAGACCTCCTACCAAGGCATAAAAGAGAACTCAAATGTCTACTTGTCTTAAGCACATGGGTGGATATACATACAAACAACTAAAAGGAAAGAGTTTTGATGAAATTCAAAAGTTGTTTGATAAGGAAATGAAGAGAGTAAATACTTTTATAGCTATGGGTTCTGAGGTATAGGAAAACAAAGAAAAGAAGGAAGAAGGTAGAGAGGAAACAGCTAAAGGTAGCAGAAAGAAGATGCTTGGAAAAAAAAGAGCAGTGAAAGAACAGCAGGAAGAATCCTCAAAGAAACAAAAAGTAGAGGAAGAAAAAGAATTAGAGGAAGTTGAAGAAGATGATGAAGTTGTGCTAAAGAAGCTTTTGGTAATTAAAAAGGATTAAGAAATAGCAATTGATGCTATACCACTTGCTACCAAATTGCCAGTGATTATTAAGTATAAACTTCATAAAGAGGGGATGTTAGTACACTATGAATTGATAAGAGCAGATGGAAGTTCTAAAAGATACTCTTCAATGATAAGGATGCTACAAGGAATAGATAAAGAAGACTTGGAAGCTCTTTGGAGGATAGTGAAGGGAATTTGAAAGAGTATTATATGGAGATTTGAGAGTTATGTTTGAACAAGACATAAAAAGTGATGTATGGAGAATGTTGCAAGGATACAGGGTGACTACTTGGAAGTTGATTGATTCATCTCGAGTTCACTTTGTAAGATTTGATAATCTTCACATTTTTATGTTGGTTGAAAGAAGTGACCCCCGTAATCCATATCACACTCACCAATATGCTCTAAACAAAGAAACTTTCAACCTGATCAATCAAAATAAGATGTGTTATCAATGTTGAACGTTCGTAAAGCAGCGAAAAGGAAAATGAAAGGTTTGAATGCATCTTCCTGAAGTGTGATGAAGACTTTTAAAGAAGAAACTTAAAGATTCAGAAGATGAACATTAAGTTTAGGGGAGGATTGTTGGGTCTTAAAAGACTTCATAGATTCTTAGAAGTTTAATGCTACCAGGTACATAATGGATATTTTGGCTTAGATGGTTAGTACTGGTAGTATAATGTTACCACTGCTAGTTAATACTGTTAGTATAGTGTAGTACTGATAGCATAAAGTTACTACTATTAGTTGAAGTTAAGACTGCTCAGTGTTGAAGACTAAAATATAAGCTAAGTAGTTAGTACTGTTAGTAGTAAAAGTTAAGACTGCTAGTACAAGTTACTATTGTTAGTATATATTAGTACTGTTGGTACTAATATTACTACTGCTTATGTTTATTAATGCTGCTGGTGGAAAGATTACGACTGTTTGAAGACTTTCTACTGTCAAGAGAATAAAGACGCGTTAAAGAGATAAAGAGTGTGTAGAGAACAAGAATACATGTGAAGATATACATGTATTTATTTAGAAGATTACGTTTATATTTAGAAAAGATTGAGATATCTTAGGAATATATTGTAAGCCGACTAGGACTCCTTAGTCTATAAAAGGAGGCTCTAGGGCATTAGTTGAATATATCTCAATAACATCTTCTTCACAAATACACATACACAGATCCAAAGATTAAGAGTCATGTAAGCTTCAAGGTTATAACCCTAGTACTACATAGAGTATTCGTATTATTATCATTAATAATATTGAAGTGTTTTGTTACATCTTTTGTTCATTCATATTTACTGTTTCATTGATATATCTTCTAGATATTAAAGAGTAGATTTCGCATACACTTTGATATACACACAAGGTTTCTGCTATTGTTATTTTGGATTTATCCAAGGTAACATACAAGGTAAGGAATCGATCTAGGATTGGGATCAACATTATTTATACTATAAAATAATACCTTGTCGGATTACGGGTGTTACAGGTATTAGTTGAGTTGAAGGATCTTGCTGATAAAAGCACCTCGGAAGAAAAAAAAGAGTAAAAGTTGGGTTTATGAGACTGAATGCCTAATCCCACATGTATGAGACCTCACAACTGATTCAACATTAGGAAATGGCGAAATTTGGATTTATAAGAAAAAAAACGGGTTGCAGATTTCCCTTATGGCATATGTTAGTAGTTAACAAATAGAGATCTGGCAACGGTGGTTGGTAACGTATTCGAGCTGTTAACAGATTATTTGTAGCAATTCACAGATTGTTTATCAAGTAACAAGGCTAAATGATTATCACGGATCAAATAGCCAAAACTTGTGTATTAAGCAAGCAAGAAACAAGGCATGATCCACATAACATAATACATAGAGATAGAATGAGACTTTATATAAACAAAGCATACAAGTCATATATGACGGTTAATCATAATAACAAGCATATCTACCAACGATAACATAGAATCCTTTCGTCCTATATACTACATCATCACGAGCGCATTAAGATTGGTTTGTATAAAATATGCATACATATGAATTCCTCCCAACCCGGTCGATCAACATAAGGAAGGGTCTTAAACATTATTTAAACTTGGGTTATTCATTAATTTACCACAAAATTCTTACAAGTATGATATTGACACGACATAGACAAACGGTTCAAAATACATCAAGACAATGAACCCTTTCGGCCAATTTCAATTGCAATGATATACCAAAAGATAAACAATGATCCAAGTAAAACAATATCAAATTCATAAAAATATATATTCACAAGTCATAGCAAAATCATCTAAATATTATATCATGTTTCACATATTGCCAAAACAAACGACGAACACTACATCATAACCGAACCAATAACCAATTGCTCCCACAAACAACCAATATCCGAACCTACTAGAATAAACCGAGGGGTTGTCACTACCCTGCTAGAAATCAACAACACATTGCCAAATAGTGTGTTTGGTAACAGGTTTAATATAGTGAAGGAATTAAAGATTTGGTGTGAATCGTCTAACCCTTATGGTATGGTGTATATAGGTTCAAGAAATATGGTGTTTGGGGTCTGGAAATTGTGGTGGATCAGTGGTGATTCTTGGTCGTAGCATGGCGAGATAATGGGGTGTTTGGATCATTGGATCCTAAGATCCTGACCTAGTTCTCATCCTCTCTAATGAAGTTGTGTGTGAGATATGAAGTTCCAGGCACCAAAAGTAGTTTTCTAACACTTGGGGACCAAGTTGGGGTGTAAATGATAGGTTTTGGGAGTAAATTCGCATTAATAGCTGATTAGGCAGAAAGTGTGCCGCACTTACAGAAAAGTACGCCATACTTTGTGATAATAAAAAGTGTGCCGCACTTATTTGCAAGTACGGCAGTTTTGGTGCATTCTCAGCTCTTGGACCAAAAATCAAATTTGTAGATAATTCTTTCCTGGTCGCGTAGCCGCCTGAACCAACTTAATCCGAGTTTGTATGCTCAAGTTATGGCCAAAACAGTATACAGGTGCCGAGAGATCTTTAACTTGAGTTATTTCTTCGTTTAAGCTTCAAATCTTTATGTATTCTTCCGTTTCCTTTCACGATACTTACCATGAACCTATAATAGCAAATATAGTGTATTAGGTATCGAAAGTTCTTATAATTAACCAATATATATACATAAAAGAACAGATTACGCATATAGAAATATGTATAAAATGCGCGTTATTAGTACTATTAAATGAAAAAAAATATTGTTATTGTTATACGACATGTTACTAACGAATCCTTCCTAAAACTTTTAAAAACCTAACTTCCTAGTAGTAACATGTATCCATTTATCCGTTTAGGGGTTATGTTACTATTACATATATCTTCTTATGAATTATTGCAGTTCAAGGAACAAGACAACAACAGAAATCGTAAATATTACAGTGTAAAAGACGATTTTAAAAACAGCCAAACAAATATATGGCTCGTTACATAATAAACCATAGTCGGGTGGTATAAAAATGTTCTGAATTTTTTAAAATGCACGCTATGAAAAAGTTAATTATGTTTTTCAACTTTTATTTAACTCAACTGAAATACACTTTATATCCTTTAGTCAGATCCGCAAAATTTAATATTGTTTTGTTTATAACTTGGTAATTCCCAAACGTTCTAGAAGTTGGATAAATTTATAAGGTCCCGTATACTTTTGCTTATTTCAACTTGTGTTGATAGCTTTATCCACTGGAAATTCACATACATATATACTTCATATTAAATACCCAATGCAACAGAAAGTTATAGAACTGTGGGCGGTGAGCAAATTGTTTAAGCTAACCGTGTGTGGCTTGTACATAAATTTATACTTTGATACATATGCTAACTTTGAATTTGATCAGGGTTTCTCCTCTTATGGGGTTGAGTAGTAGGGGTTTTACAGTGGGTCAAGCTGCTATAAAAGTCACCTCGTGCAAATTGACAAAACATGAGAAAACATGTATTGAAAATCAACACGTGTTTATTCACTTCACGTTTGATATCTTTGGTTTCTTTATACTTGAGGCGGTGGAGCTACTCAAAAGAGTGCAACGGGTTATGAACAGTAATGTAATGACACATAGATCCACAAATGTGGTTTTTCAAATGATCAACTTTGCAATACAAATAAGACTAGCGGAGCAGCTTGTTACTCGTTTATCTTTCACAACTATGTAAATAATTAGTTATTATCAAGGTTGCAAAAATTATGAATCATTAGCTGAGAGGTCGACCACCTTGTAGCTTGTAATCGTTCAAGGCGGGATTAATCGGATAGACATTTTTGGCAAAAATTGGGTATTTTCGGCAAGTTTTATGTATTTTTGGCGAGTTTTTAATATTATTGGCAAGACTTTTTTCTAAAAAAACTTGTAATAGATTTAAACAGTTACTATAAGTGATCAAAACAAGTTTACGGTGAGTTTTAGATACTTCCAGCAAGATTAGAAGGTTTCCAGAAAGTTTGACCATAGTTGACCATCGTTGATCGCCGTTGACCTATATGTTTGACCCTGTTACATTAATCGGCAAGGTTGGTGGCCTTGTAGCACGTAATCAGTGATTAATCGGCCTTGTAACCCTTGTTTTGCAACACTGGTTATTATAAAAATTATTATAAAAACGTAAAACTCATTTTAACTCATTAAATATTTTACAAGTGTTTTGGCTACACAAGTACACATAACATATATAAACTATGTTTGATAGAGAAATGAGTTTGTGTTCATCGGTTACTTGCTTAGATTTGTTTTAAAGAAAATATTTTAAGTAAATTTAGTTAGAGAATGTGGTTAATTTAAATAATTTAGAGATCAAATTAGCGTTTATAATGCATTTTTTTATTATCGGTTACATATTTAATGTGGGCTGAACCCATATTAAATCATATTAAATATAGTTACATATTTAATATGGGTTAAGCCCACATTAGTCATTTGTTTACTTTAGGCTCTAGCCCATTATGCTTGCTTACTCTCCAAGCTATTGTCTTGTATTTATACTTTTAGGAATAATGAAAATCATTTTATAGGGAATTAATCTAATCTAATATGGTATCAGAGCCTAAAGATCTTCTTCTTAAAAAGCCATAACCTATAGTCCAAAGTTTCTTTTTTGCCTGCTATAGTGCCGCTGCCATTTTTATTTTATTTTTTACTTGCTTAACGTGAGTTTTATGTACTGCCAAGCGATAGATAGCAAAGAAGGAACAATTTAACTCAAAGAAGAATTTTGCAGCGAGCGAAATATCTATTTACAAAGCAACTAGGACTTCCACGTCACAAGTACAAGTATATTGATATAATATGTCTAGCATGCCTACTGTTGATATAAATAATGCCTAAAAATGTTATTAATATTTTTTGACCTCTCTAAGTTTTGATAATTACAAAATGTAAAAACGTTCAATGTAAAATTAAACGTAAACAAGTAATTAGTAGTAAATTTTCATTTCGACAAATTAATCACTTAAAGGTATGAATAAATAAATGCTTAATGCATTTTTATGATCAAAGGATTTTTTTTTATTTAACCTTACATTTTTTATAAAAATGCACAAACATTTTTATAACTTTTACAAAACAGTTTTATATTTAAAAGAAATGTTTTATTCAAATAAATATTTTGAATTCATTTTTCTACTAAACAAACGCAAGAAAATGTTCCAGAAAAACACCTCCCTAAAAAGACCAATAAAGCTGAGAGTACTGGCATGGCCGGACCCCCTTGGAGCGTCTGGGCTGGGCGGCCCCCTTAAAATTAAGGGGACCAACACCCTAATTAAGGGGACCGCCCAGACAAAAATCCAGCTCAGCTGGCCTATAAATACTGAACTATTTCCCACTGACTTTCTCACCTTTTTCACACACTTTCTTTCTGTTCTAAATCAGTTTACTCTCTCCTTTCTTTCCTTTGATTATTTAATCATAAAGCTTTGTTTCCAAGTGATCCAAACTTTGTTCCTCAAGTGCAAGAGAAGAATACTTCCCACCATCAAGTAAAGAAGTATTGTAGCTTAGAGTGTATCCTTGCAACCTTGTTGCAATTGTATCATAGCTTGTAAATCTCTTGTGTATATTGTGAAGGTGTGTATTGTAGTTGTGTATATTAAGTAGATTGTGGTGATCATTGTAAGTATAGTTAGATCGGGGTGATCTTAGTAAGTAGTGTTAGATTTGTGTGTTCAAGATAGTGGTTAGTTGAAGTGAGGTTGTGAAGAGTAGTGAAGAAAGGTTGTGAAGGAGTTGTGAAGTGGCGTAAAGTTGTGAAGTCAAGTAAAGTTATGAAGTGAAGAAAAAGTAGTGTGAAGAAGCAAAGTAGTAAATTGTCGTAAAGTAGTTTGGTTAGTTGTGATAGATTGGTTCTACCTAGGATTAGAACTCGACATTACGCTTAGTGTCAGAAATTGGTGTAAGCTAAGTTGTGTACGGTTTTCTCCGCCTAAAGGGAGCTTGTTGACATAGTGAAGAAAACTCTCGAGTTTGGTGCTCGGGGAGTGGAGTAGGGCGAAGAGGTGCTTCGTTACCGAACCACTATAAATCCTCGTGTTGTGGTTTGATCTTTCCATCTCTTATCTTTTTTCTTGCATACTTATTTCATATCTTGTCATTACTCATTTGATTAGTTAAAATTGTTCATATTGTGCACATTGTGAATTCACATAAAGTCGAATCTAAGTTTTTATAAACAAACAACACTTTGAATTAAAAAGCGGTAAACTATTCAAACCCCCTTCTAGTTTTCCATAATTGGTATCAAGAGCCACGTCAAACAAGATTTTTAAAATAAACTGTATTTTAAAACTTAAATCGATCTATGGAATCGGAAAAAAATTTAAAAGGGAAATCTATGCAAAGACTACCTCTATTTGAAAGTAATGGATTTATTTATTGGAAAAATAGATTCGAAACTTATGTGAAATCAAAAGATCTAGATCTTTTGCATGTTATTACCTATGGTGATTTTTCTCCTATTCAAAATAATCCCGAAACTAAAAAGGATGAAATTGTACCATTTGGTAAACAAAAAGATGATCTTAAAAAGAAACTTTCTAAAAATAATGAAGCTAAAATGGTGATTTATAATGCTTTACCACATAAAGAATATGAAAGAATTTTATGTGTAAAACCGCAAAAGAAATTTGGGATACTTTATTAATCACTCACCAAGGAAATAGTCAAGTCAAAGATAATAAAATAGATCTTCTTGTTCAACAATATGAACAATTTACAATTTCAGAAGAGGAATCGATAGATAATACTTTTGCTAGATTTAATACTATTATTA
>BQNB010185065.1:0-12251 GCA_026074375.1 Tanacetum coccineum
ATGGTAATTACAATCAACTTGCAAATGATCAAAGCTTCCACACACATAACAAGCCTTATTAAACATCTCAAAAGTGCTTCATAGTTTTTGAGACATTATATTGTTCCAATTTCTTTGATTGCCTCTTAGACTGTGAGTGTTTTGCCTATGTTTCTCAACTTGTTTAATAGTTTTCCTAGCAGTTTTCTCTTGTTGCTTAGGTTTGACAAACTCTATCTTAGAAATACTAGGCTTAACTGTTTTCTTTTTAGTTTTAGTTTGAGACACATTTTCTTCCTCACTATCTAACACCTATTCTTCAATAATTGGGGCATCGTCATTCTTCCTAACTGTCTTAGTCTCTTCTTCACTAGACATAGCTTTACTTTTCTCAACTACAACCTCATTAACAAACTTATCTAAACCAGTAAAAGACAAGTTAGGTGTTGAAGGCATGAAATTTCTTGTGTAGGGAGGTAGAACTGCATTATATTTTTCATAGCCTAAACCTTTCTTGCAATTATCAAAAATTTGATGCTCTATGAGCTTGTTTAAACTTTTAGATGCATTTTCAAATTTATCTACATTAAATTGAATGTTATCTTTTTCTTTTTGATTTTTTTAAGCTTCTTCCTAAGCTCTCTAATAGTTATTTCTCCTACTTGAATATCCCATTTTAAGCCATTAACATTTTCTACGTAAACAGACTCATTCTTTTTATAAAATTCAAGCTTTTATTCCACTGATTCTAAACCTGTTTTATAACCTAAAACCATTAAACTAGATTTCTCTAAATCTCTTAATAGTTGACCATTTTGAGATTTAAGTAATTTAACAGTTTCCATATAAGATTTTGAACAATTTGAATCATTGGATACCTCTAAAGATGAGTAAGCCATGAGTGCATAATTAGGCCCTTCCTCTGCCTGATCACTTCAGTCATATCCAAAAAGGCCATCACATGACACTAAAGTTGTGGAAGTAGATGTTTCCACAGGCACACTTCTTCTTGAGCTTTCCTTGTTCTTCTTGTCTTGATTTCTTGGAGCTCTGCACTCCCTAGCAAAATGTCCCCTCTTGTGGCAGTTGTAGCACTCCACTTTGGACTTATCAAAACCAATAGTCTCATTGCTATTAACAGTAAGCTTCCTTCCTGTATTCTTCAAAAATCTTCTAGCCCTCATAGTCAACATGGCCATTTGCCATCTCAAATTCATATCTTCTATGTCATCAGGATGGATTTGTTGCGAGTCCTCATGTGCAAGTTGAGGTCTATTTGGTTGACTAACAAAGAATGAACAAATAACAGCATCACTCAAGTTATCAATATTTGTAGAGTAAGCAGTATTAACTTGAGTGCTAGCAGTAGTAACTCTATGAGAAGCATTAACTGCTTCATTAGAGCTGCTAGTGTTGTTATTTGAAGAGGACACAAAAGCCATGTTCTGTTGGGCAAG
The DNA here is from genome assembly GCA_026074375.1 of Tanacetum coccineum. Taxonomy (NCBI): domain Eukaryota; kingdom Viridiplantae; phylum Streptophyta; class Magnoliopsida; order Asterales; family Asteraceae; genus Tanacetum; species Tanacetum coccineum. The sequence continues at coordinate 1,437 of BQNB010185065.1, forward strand.
TGATCACCCGGGTCGTTCCACCACGAGGGAGAAATTAACGGAACGTTTTTGGTTTGACTATTTAGATGCTGAATGCAAGAAGGATTTGGTTTTTTGGATTCTAAATTCTACGAACAAACAGTATTAAAAGGCAAGCTACACTACATACGAAATCATAACGAATTTTAAAACTTAAACGTGAAACGTAAAAACCGACTCGAAAACCTAAAACATGAAATTTTAAACCCTACATATTGCGCGAGAGAGAGACGAATTTTAACAATCCTACATATAAAGAGAAAATTTTAAAGCGCGCGCGTGCCGATATAATTTATTTGACTTTAAAAATTTTATTATGAATTAAAAACAGTTTTTATCTAAATTAAATATTAAAAATACTAAACTAATTATAAAAAATATGAAAAAATTATGAAAGGTAGCTTGAACAGTGCTAAATCTAAGAAAAACAAAATGGGCAAAGCAGCTAGTGAAATAAGCAATGAATAAGCTTAAAATAAGCTGATAAGCTAAAAGGGGAAAAAGGGGTAAATATTAAATTGTGTGAAAATATACCAGATAGCCCTGGTCTGCTGCAATGGTTAAAGCGTTGGGGTGATGTGAGGTAGTCTTCGGGTTCGATCCTTGCTCACACCTTGACTTCCCCAACACCCCAATGTTTTTATTTTGAAAACTTTGAAAAAAACTTTTTTAATAAACATAAAATAAACCATTTTTAAAACTAGGATAAATTTATTTTTTGAAAATCAATAATAAGCTCAAGAAATGAGCAAATAACTGACAACTTGGTTTCCCAAGCTAAAAGCATAACAACTAAAACATTTGGAGCTTTTTTTTTACTCAAAAGCAAAAATGAAAAATTTAAAAACTAAAAACATATTCAAAAGCTTGTACTTCAAAGCAAAGGCACATTAGGACTAGAAATTTGCTAGAAAAATAACCTGATAAGCCATTAAAACCTAAGAGAAAGTTTACTCAAATAATGCAACTTAAAAGAATTATGATTAACTTTTAGGCTAAGTTTAATGACTAATAAGCACAGACAATAAGCTAAGAAGCAAAAACAGATTAAGACTAAACTACAATGACCTAGAATAAGCAAGAAATAAGCATAATAGATAAGTAAATAGGCTGGAAATTCTGTTTGCACACATGGACTTTTGAAATAGCATGCATATGTCAGTTAGCATTTTTTATGACTCAAAAAGCCTTTTGACAACATAAAAGCCAAAAACAAATGAAAATAAACCTAACCTAGACTTAACAGAACCATGAAAAGAAAAACTTAAAAGCGAGAGCGGAGTGAGAGTGGCGCGGAATAGAGCTTAAATTCCAAGCTATAGCCAAACCCCCTTTGTTTAACTTTTGAAATCCAACTTTAAGCCATAACAGATGTTTTTTTTAGCTTCCAAATCATGAAACAAGTTAAGAAATAAGCATAAAAATGATTAATAAGCATCAACTAAAGATAAATAAGCACTAGATATTAAAATAAGCTAATAAGCAGTTTAAACTGAAAATTGGACAGAACATATAAATTTTTTAAAACAAGCTATAACTAAACTAAAAACTAGACATTATAAGCTAATAATAGACTGAATAAGCACAAAATAAGCAGGAAATAAGCAGTAATAAGCAAATGACATAAACATAAGCAAAAATGGAAAATGAAGAGTACATTTGTCCTATGCTTAAACAAGGACCAAAATTGCTCTTAGAGCTATTTTACAAGCTCAGCTTATACAATAATCTATAAATACCCATAAGCTCTTCCCTTGTAAGCTTATCATCCAAATAGATCTTAAAAACCATAAAATTTAACCAAATTGCAATGTACTTAAACAATAAGCTCAAGTAAGCTTTAAAAGTTTATTTGAGCTTTAGTGAGCTTATAGCAGCTTGTAAAAATGACTTGTAAATAGGAATAAGCTTAAATGCATAAAGATAAAAAAACAAAATTGCTAAAAACATAAAAACTGAAATTTTCATTAAAAACTTAAAATGGTTACAAGGCTTTTAAAAGTAAAATACAAAATTTAAATTGACATTTTAAAAAGTAAATATTACACTACTCCTAAATTACATTAAACTAGATGTTTTTACAATGAAAAATACGCCTATATATAGCCGAATAGAGAAGTTCAAGCCTATAAGTGAGTTTCTTTGTGTGAGATACAACTGACTTTTTTACGCTCTTTCCATTTTGTTGCTCGGGTTTGTCGTTTTGTCATCGTTTTTGTCCTTTTCTAGATATACGTTCCTGCACAATACAAATGCAAAAACCCACAAATACATGTATTCTTGGTAATCTATTGGTCCTTTTAAGCAACTTTTACCGTAGCAAAAGGTATGATGTAATTAAACACTTACCAAAATTTCCCCATACTAAGATATTGCCGGTGAACCCTCACGCAATGCCATAGGAAAACACTTAAGAAAAAACTAAGAATCTCAATCCCTCCACGAATAATTACCTCGAAACAGTAGCAAAGTGTTCATACGGGGGAATTAAAGAATCAATAGATTAGAAAAGCCCCTTTTGACCATTTTAAATATTTACACTTATTCACACACAAATTTTTTAGTATTTTTCCCTTTTTCCTCATCATTTTTTGTACTTTTCTTTTAAGCAACAAACTACAAGTTTTGACTTTCGTTATATTTTATAACTTTTAGGGATCATAGATCAGAAACATTCAATCCTAAAAATTGCCCCAAAAAGGAAAATTCATCGTTCCCTCCTCCTTAGACTTTTCACTTATTCCAAACCAAGCTTAAAATTGAAATCATCCGTAAAATACAAGTAAAGGATTCTAACACTACTCATAATTTTGTAACTTGTGAAACTTTTCACATGTCCCGGAATAATTATTAAATCTAAGGTGAATGTTCCTTCGAATTTCAACCATGGATCAAATATTTTGCAAAATTTCTATGCTTCACGTTCTACCCAAGAATAATGAGTTTGAAGGCGAGATCATCCCATGTAGCGACTTTCATCTCGGCACATCCCAACCTTGCGGCTAAGTGACCAGGCTTTTGACACCCCACAGAGACTAGTATCGGGACTCACGGACCTTCGGTTTCAACACCCTTGGATTTCCCGTATATACATAAAATCACAACTTAAAACGAAATAGTCTTAGTTCAAAAGCATATTTAAATTTAAGAAAAAGAGATTTTCCCTATATTTATTAAATCACACTATATTACACTTAATATAATCATTCATCCTTTAAACTAAGAAAATCCTCGACCTTTTAGAAGGCTGCAACATCGGTTGTGGAACCGACAAGAATTCAGCAAACTTTATCAGTCCCTCGGATAATTAATTCTTACTAGGACTTTCTTTTGAAGACTGCCACATCGGTTGTGAGCCGGCAAGAGGCAGTAAACTTTTATTAGCCCACAGTTTATATTATTACCTTATTCATCATCATTTTTTTCATTAAACTTTATACCAATATATACTTATAGTGAGAATACATCTCTCTCATCTCTTTGGAAAATTTAGCAAGCAGTCGCGTATAGATCGTAACTAAGAACAAAAAAATATACTATTGACTACTCTTCAAAATTGTTGAGGTTAAAGTTTAAAATTTCAAAATAGTCGGACGATAGTATTATCAAGTCAGGTTATGATCTAATGGAGAAAAAGCCACAAATTAGCGAGCACATGAATCCTCACTCAAGCATTTTCCAAATAATCTTTGTTTAGAGCCATCCAACTCAAACTTAACCTCGATTATTTTTCGTTCTTCCAAATTTCCGCGAATGCTTTAGTCTAAAAGTAAAGGAACAAGCTAGAGCCCAACATGCTCGAACGAGTCAAAATTTATACCTTATACTACCAGCAGGAAAGTCAAAATTGTGACAAAACACTTATTTTGTTTTTAAATTTTTTAATTTTTTTCATTTTTTTGGTATTTTTGGTGGTAAAAACAGGATTACGTGAAAACAACGGCTGCAGGCACAATTAAATCGATAGATCCCCCCCCCCCATACTAGAACTGAACACTGTCCTCAATGTTTAAAAAAGAAGGGTCTCACGATAAATCTAAAAGCCTTTATTAAGTATACTCAAAAGATAACCATTTTGCGATAAGATTAGGATATTGGATTCCCATAATGAAGCTGAGGATTTGAAGCTCGAGTGATCGAAGGACAAAAACCGCGAGCACGAGAGACTTCAAAAATCTGAGACAATCTTGGACATACAATCACCACAAAACACGAGAAAGGAAGAGGCGAGCCTCCACAAAACATACTTATTCATTACTAATAAACTACCATACTACTACTACGAATAAGCATGGGTTGCCACCCACGAAGCACCTTGTTTTTGTTAACCAAGTCACAAGCTCGACCCGACCTCGAATTCAATGGTCCATTATGAAAGTTCAGAGATACCTGGTACAAACCATCGGTGGTGTGTCCCCTCTAAAGTAATGCTAAATCTATGCATTCACCCTTGAAGTTGGTCCCGTACAGTTTGAGATAATTCGACGGTGCCATAAGGGAAAACTTGGGAACGGTGAATGTCCGGTCCCAACGGGTTTGTTATGTTTACCCGAGAAAATCTTCAATCGATAATTAAAAAGAAGGACTCGGTCACCAACGTTGAAAACGCGGTTCTCGTTTTGGAGTCGTGTATCTTCTTTGATACTTCTCTTTGTAAACAAAGAGTTCTCGTAGGCTTGATCACGAAGTCCATTTAATTCATTGAGTTTGAACTTTCCGGATCACACCCGGACTTAAAGGTCAAAGTTTGCATGCTTCAAGGCCCAAAAGGCTTTTATGCTCGAGCTCGATCTGGTAGATGACATGCCTTTCCTGTACATGAGCTTGTAAGGATTTACAACCCCGATGGGTGTTATGAAAGCTGGTACGAAGGCCCAGTAGTGCGTCATCTAAATTAATTATCCAATAGAGCCAAGAGTACACGGTTTCTCATGCCAACGTCCTTTCCAAGATTACTTATCAAACCACCGATGGAGAACTTCCACTTTCCACTAGTTTTTGGGAGATACGCTGTAGCAAGACTGTGGGTGACACCGTACTTAAAAGCCTGACCTTTGCTGAATTGGTCCCTAGCAAAAAGTGGAGTACAATCGATCACTAAAGATAGCGCGAGGAGTTCCAAAAGCTGAGCAAAAGAGAGATTTTAAAATTTTAACAACAACTCGGTGCGTGTTAGTGGTGAGCGCTTTTTGTGCTTCAACACATTAGACAAGTATTCGACGACCACGAGTATATACTTTGTTCCCAACACTTAAAGGACCGGGAACGGTCCCATAAAATTGATGCCCTAAACAACAAAAATCACGCACACTTGGATGGCAATTTTGGGGCATTTTCATTCTTTTGCTAGATTACTTCCCCGGTGATCGTTAACAAGAGTCACATGAATTTGCTAAGTCATGGTATCACGATAAATTTTGGGCAATAAAAACCGAGTCAAACACCTTTTATGCGGTGTAAGATCGGCCATGATGTCCTCGGCTAGGTCATTGTGGGCAAGTCCTATAATAATATCAAAGATTATTGGTCCGTGAACACACCGCTGATGACATTTGAATCCCGCACAAATCTTGAACAAATAGGGGTCGTCCCAAAAGTAGTGCTTAACATCCTTGAAAAATTTGTTCTTTTGTTGGGACGACATCCCTTTAATCACAAAATTCCCCGCATGGTAATTTGCAAAATCGACAAACCATGGGGTACTATCATCACCATGAAAAGATACCATGTTAAGTGTCTCGAGAGGAAATGTTTCATTTATTTCTTTGTTCTCGAGCATATCACTAAGATGAGGATTCTCAAATCGGGAAAGATTGTATGCGGTGAGTTCTTCGCTCTTTTATTAATCATGGAAGATGATATCAAATTCTTGAAGGAGGAGAACCCACCGGACATCAACTTGTTTTAAAAAAGGTTATTTTTTAATGGCCGAGTGATCTGTATACACTATTTTTTTGAACGAAGACTAAAGTAATGCCAAAAGTTCTCGACAGCATACACCACGGCAAGTAATTCTTTTTCCGTCGTGGTGTAATGACTTTGAGCATCGTCATAGTTTTTGCTTGCATAGTGTAATAGGCAGGAAAAGTTTTGTATTAACGTTGCCCCCAAGACCAGCACCTATTGCAAAATCACTGCAACTCCCCCGTCCACAAGATCTCAAAGGGCAGTCCCAATTGGGGGCAACTAAGATTGGTGCTTCTGTCAATTTTTTCTTAAGAGTTTGAAAAGCTTCAATACACTCTTTGGAAAAGAAGAACGGAGTATCTTTCTCAAGAAGACGGGTCATCGGTCGGGCTATTTTCAAGAAATCTTGAATAAATCTACGATAAAACCCCGCGTGACCAAGAAAACTCTAAATTCCTTTGATGGTGGTGGGATGAGGTAGCTATAGCCAATAACATCAACTTATAGCCATATCAACCTCAATCCCGTTCTTGGAAAATCTTATGGCCAAGACAATGTCCTCCTTGACCATAAAGTGACCCTTTTCCCAAGTTAGACAAAGAATGGATGTCTTCGCACCGTTTAAAAGCATCTTGTCCAAAATGGGAGAGACATTCCGAATGAATTTCCCAAAGACGAGAAGTTCGTCCGTTGTCTTTTTTATAAAGACTTCCATCATTTTTTCAATCATATCGTGAAAGATAGCCAGCATACACCTTTGGAACGTGCCCGGTGCATTACATAAGCTGAAAGGCATGTGACAGTAGGCAAACGTTCCATAAGGACACGTGAATGTGGTCTTTTCTTGATCTTGAGGATCGAAAGGAAATTTAAAGTAACCCAGAAACCGTGAGAAAACAATAGTATTTCGTTATCCCCGCGTAGTCTCTCAAGCATCTTGTTCCATAAAATGTTAAATGGAAAGTGGTCTTTACGAGTGGCGTCATTTAACTTTCGGTAGTCAATGCATACACGCCATCCCGTAACCAATCGAGTAGGAATTAACTCGTTTTCTTTATTTTTAACAACGGTAAAGCCATCCTTTTTCGGTACACAATGCACGGGGCTCACCCAAGGACTGTCCGAGATAGGGTAAATCAATCCGGCATCAAGGAGTTTAAGAACCTCCTTTTTAATCACCTCGTGGATTTTAGGATTGACCCTTCTTTGGTGTTGGACCGCCGGTTTGAAGTCATCCTCCATTAGAATTCTTGTTGTAACAAAATTCTAGTAAATACCCTTAATGTCAGAAAAGTTGCCAAGCGAGAGCGCCGCTGTGTGACTTCAAAAACCTTTTAGAAGATCGGCTTTCTCTTCATCTTTCAAGTCTTTAGCAATTATGACGGGTAATTTGTCGGTACCCTCCAAAAATGCATATTCAAGATGAGGCGGTAAGTCCTTAAGTTCAACCCCGGGTGGTTCATCAATAGAAGATTTTTCATTTTTAGGTTCAACAACTTTAAGTTCTTGTGGAGGAGAGGTGGTGATGAGGGATCATCTTAAGAAATTTTTCAAGAAAAGAATGTCTCTCCGAACATAGTAATAGTCTTTAATTTATTGGAAAATTGCTCATCTTCAATAGCTAGATAAGCATCGGATTCTTCGAGAGAAATCACTATCCCCTAAGGGAGTAAGAGTGGGCAGAAAAGGTAGAAAACCAATCGATCCAAAGTTGAGTGGATTGCCACTCAAGAAAATCTAAGAACTTACTTGAGAATCCTCTCTCAAGCAACGTCAATGACATCGATACGGTAAAGCCAAATTATCATCATAATAAGAGGATTATCTCAAGTTGATCAAGATTGAATGGTTACGGCTTTAGTATCAACACGAAGAGTTTAATTCTTCCTTCGTAAAAAACTCAATCAAAGACACGTCCGGTCTTTAAGAAGGATCTCTCGAGAATTAGGAACTCAGGAATCGGCATCAAAGTCCAACGACCTACAAAGTCGGCCGAAAATGGAACTTTCCTACTTTTAAACGAATACCATCTTCCGGGCGACAGAACCGAACGGTGTCTAGAAATTGACCGGCTCCGCAAGTTTAAAAGAGTCATACAAGTAGAGTAGAGTTCGGGAATGGAAAGTTTTTTTCCATACGAAATTGGCATGAGGTTAATGCAAGCGGCCAAGATCGGACAATGGCTAAAGCATACATCCATATCCGAGACAAATCGCAACGGGATGAGAAAACTTGCCGGGGTCTCCAAGTTTTTCGGGTAACTTTTTGAGGAGAACCGCCAGCAATGCACCATTCAACGAAGTTCTTGCTAATACAAAACAATTTTTCTTGATTGCTTTCAAACTCATAATTGTTGAAGCCAAGATTTGGGCATTAGAATGAGTAGCATACCACGCGAAGCTAATGTCGAAATGCCACATCTTGGAAGATTTGAAAAATTTCTTCATTTGGTTTTAGCCTTATTTTCGCGAAGCTTTTGGTCATTAAATCTAGACGGATATGGAATTGACGGTTTTGGGTTAAGCTTCGGAGCACTAACGGGAGCTTCAATGGGCTCAACAACAGGAGCAACAACGGGCTCAGAATTTGGTACTTGAGTTTCAACTTGGACAACCAGAGGTTGGACGTCTTTGGTACTTCCGTTATTAGTAGGAGGTACCGTGTCTTTTGTCACCTCGGTTTTACGTTCCACTACATTAGGTGGAGAAAAATGAAGTAGTAGGAATTGTGGGACCCATGTAAAAACACCACTTCGGGTGGTGATAATTTTCAAATCTCCCGTCCCTCGGTTAGTAATTTTATTACTAGGGTGTTCCCCCGAGGATGAAGCGGTATTCATTTTCATGAATTGACCAAACATATTCTTAAGCTCAATATTGGAATTTGTCAATGAGGTCATATTTGTTTGCATGTTTTTTAGAATGGCATCATTTGCCTTCATGTAGTTCGGGAACTCAGTAGTAGTCACAACTTGTGGTTGAGGAATCGGGGCTTGATGAACCGGAGCTTGGTAACCTAGGGCTTGATGAGCCGGTGCTTGATAAGCCGGAGGCGGGTTTTGAACATGAATAGCTCCTTGGAAGAATTGGTTTCTTCCTTGGTTATTCCCCTGATTATGATTGTTTCCTTGATTCCTATTTTGGTAGTTTTGAGTTTGATTGCTTAGGTTTTGATTATGATTAAACCCTGGTGGTTCGAGATAATTGTCCGAACGATAGCTAAGTAGATTACGGTTACCTTGAGGTTGTTAAGAATTACCACCTTGATTATAGGCTCCCGCAGCGTATACGTTCTGAGTTTGGCCAACGATGGCTGGACAATCATTATAAGCATATGGACCACTACAAGTTTCACAACTAGGAGTAACTGCTTTTACTTGTTGGTTTATTTGAAGCACTTTCATTAAATTTTTGTTAATTTTTGCCATTTCTGCCTTAAGTGCTACAATTTCCAGATCGGAAGAAGAAGTGATAGAACTAGATGACTCACTCCTTTGAGTAGAAGTATCCCAATCATTGTGGTGAGCGGTCATATTTTGATTAGATCATAACACTCTTCGGGTCGCCTTTTAATAAAAGTCCCGCCGGCAACAGCATTGATGGTATCATGTTGTGATTAGGACAACGATCAATCGAAAGCTTATAACGTTCCTATGCTTCGAATAACGACTCATCAGGACGTTGACGGAAATTGGTGATTTCATTTCTTAACTTCATCACCATAGAGGGTGGAAAGTATTTTCCGAGAAACATTTTAGCCATTTGCTCAAATGTAGTGATAGAATTCCTTGGCAAACGATCAAATCAAGCGGTGGCATGATGTGTCAAGGAGTGAGGAAAGAGATATAGACGAACGGCGTCATCGGTGACCCCATTCACTTTGATACATTGGGCGACATGAAAAAATTTGTCAAGATGCTTGTTCGCATCGTCACCTGGTAGTCCGTGAAATTGGCAAGAATTTTAAACTTGTTGAATCATGTCATTCTTGAGTCCAAAATTGGTTGCCTGAATGTTGATCGGGGCGATCGGTCCGCCTCGACCATTCAAAGTCGGCTGGCAAGGTCGGGAACTGGTAAACCACCTCCCGCAGGAGGTAGTCCGTCATCACCGTTTCCGTTAGCGGCCATATTGATTTCTTCAAAATCGTTCAAAGAATTAGGATCAACGCGAGTTCTTCTTTGAATTGTACGTTTGGGATCTTCGAGGGGTGGAAAAAGATTCCTTGTAGACGATCGAGTGTTCATGCACTAAAAAGAAATATAAAAAGAGAAATTATACTCATTAATTTTTTTTAGTTTTTCAACAATTGATTCACAATTTATTTTAATAGAGAAAATGAGACCGAATAACTTAAACAAATAATCAATTTCCTTCACGGTAGCTCTCTAAAAGAAAAACGCACAAAGGAGCGGAGGAGCGAAAAAGCGCGAAGCTATTAAAAACCTTCTCCTTTAGGGTCGTAGTTCCTTGGAACAACCCTCCTTATACCCCTCTTAAAGTTTGTTAATCAATTAAAGGTGAGCCGTACTTCATAAGTGAAACAAAGGCAAGTTTTGAATCTTTGGTTTGGGAACTTATTATGATAATGCTCAAGTTGAGAGCATTATATTGATGATGATTTTTATTATTTATTAAGGATAATGTTTTTATTTATTTTTTTGATTTTTTTCTTTATCTTTAATAAAAAGAAATGAAAAATATTTTTGTATTTTTATATTTTTAATAAAGAAAATAACTTTACAAGGAAGGATCTTCAAAGTACTAATTGTCAAATGTTGAAACGACAATCGTATACACTCCTCCCCGACAGCGGTGCCAAAAATTTGATTCGTTGTCAATAGTATATATATATATATATATATATATATATATATATATATATATATAT
>BQNB010185068.1:0-12251 GCA_026074375.1 Tanacetum coccineum
TTATACCAAATCCTAAGCTAAGAAACCGAGACGCATCCCTAGTCACCCTAGGACGGTCCACTAACAAGTTTACTCACCATTAAGGAATATACCAATTCATTATTTTCGACGAATACGTAATACCATAGAGCTTGTATAAAGTCGTTATCACTCAAAGAAAGATGTTATAACTGACGCGTTAAGCCAAAGGGAACGAAAAAGCCCGCTAGAAGTCGAGCTTTGGTCGCAACAATAAATATTAAACCAACATCACAAATCCTGAACACTCAAGTTAAAGCAAACTAAAGGGGAATGCAAATGAGTTACTAAGCGTGGTAACGAAATATTCGAATGACATAAAAAAAATAACAAATAGAATTGTTGCCATAACATCCGTTTATTATCTTAGAAATAAGATTACATAAGGACATAAAGGAAATACAAGCTTTATTACAACCCTCCCCTAGCAATAATATCTATTTCTTCCAAAGGAGATCCACACCGATTGCAAGAACGATGAGGGGCACGAGAATTGCTAGAATAAAGGCCAGGTACTGAAATCCTTCTTCGTAGGGGAAGTAGGCAAGATAAATGCCGAGTGCTATCGCGGTCGCCATTGCCAAGAGCGTGATGATGTGCAACATTCTTGAGGATTGGATAAGAGAAAATGTAAGTGAGAGATTAAGTGTTGTGGGGAGAAATGGAGGATAAAAATTTGGTATTTAAAGAGAGGAAGTGGCCGTTGGGGCTACTGTTCATAGCCGTTGGAATTACTGTTCATGTAAAAAAAATTACCCGCACCTCTTCATCAAGATTATTCTGGAAGACAACTCAATCTGAATTGCGAGACGCAATTCTTTTAACACGGGGAGAATGTAACAATTCACATTTTCACATCTTTTACGACTTTGATAATTCAACTATTTATTTTAGACTTTTACGCGTTTGCTTTAAATCGTAACCGTTAAGTTAAATCGCGTAAGCTAAAAATTATCGTTCAACGTAAACGGGCGTCAAACCAGTTAATGTTTACGTCAGGCAAGTATTAAGTAATTATTTTGAGGATAATTATTAACTTTGTTTATTTTATTTTATTTTATTGGTTACGTAAATTGGTTACGTTTCACGATAAATTAAGTTTAGGCATACCCGGATCCACCAAAACTTTTCTACGCTTCAACAAATACTCTTTTTATACCCAATACCCAAAGTTTTATAAAAAAAATAACACCCTACAACCCATTTTGGCCGAATTCTATACAAATAAAATAAACTAAGACTTTCTATTTTAAGTCTTGCACTTTTAAATAAAAGTTACAACATAGAAATGCAAAATATACTTCCATTTTTCAAAGAATGATATTGCTAGTCAATTTCTCCTTAAAACCATGGGATAACCTACATCTAAGGGGACATAAGAACAAGCATTAATCACAAGGACCATGTACAACCTAGGTTTAATAAGAAAGTAGCTCATGACTAGTGGTTTTGACCACTAGTCATCCCTTAAGACCCTCCCCTTTGTACCAATGACCCAACCCCCCTCCTTGGACTATTTCAATGATCTTTGACTAGCTTAGTTGCTATAAGAAGAAGTACATACAAGTAATAAGCTACACACTCTCAAAACACTTAAGAAAATCAAACCATTTTCTCCCTTTACTTTCCTTCAAGTCACGGCAACAAACACCCCTTTTATATGATCCATGGCTTGATTTTCTAAGACCATACAATTATTACAACATCATATCTAAGATACCTCAAGGTGATTTGAAACATTGGTTAACCATTTACAAGTATTGAAACAAGAGAGGAAGCTAGGGTTTTATTTGGAAAGTTAGAGTTTTCTTGGTTGTAAAAGCTAGGGTTATAATCCAAACAAGGGTTTGGATTTGTTTGGTCATCATACTACATCTCATTAAGGTTATCTAAAACTCTTTATAAACTTACATTTGTTATTTATTGCATATATGAGTTCTATATAGTAAAATCACCATTAGGACGCTTTTAAACATGTAAAAAGGATTTTAACTTGTTTTCATTGTTTTGTACACTTTTATATAAGATATTTGGTTGTTAACATCATGTTAAAATAGATACATAAGTGTTTTACACTCTTGGTTGAGCATAAAAAGTGTATATACAAGATTAGGGTTTTTAAGGATTTACATAAAAAGCTACAAGTAAAAGTGTGTAAATAATTTGATAATCTTGTAAATCTTATTATCATGGACTTATGAGGACAAAAGATGGACTATTGGACATTATTATATGTATCACATATAATATTTATGGTATAAAATACTTGTGGTAATTTACAAAAGTAAAAAGTACATTATACAAGCTTTATATAAAAGTATACATATTGAACATAAAAGGGCTGTTGGAGTTCGAATTTCTAACAGTGGGTTTGACCTTTTATAAAAATAATACGTGTCATGACGATTCCAAACAGGTAAGAAACTCGAAAAACGGATTAATAACGAAAAAGATACGATAAAAACACGATTTACGTTAATACCGGTTTTATAAAATAAACTTTATAAAAGCAAGTTATAAAATACTTCTAAAACAGAAAGTTTAGTATTTTTCACAGATTGTACATATTTTTAGGATTCCAAAATGATAAGAATCGTAATTTTTCAATTAATAACGAAAGAGTTACGAATTTCACAAGTTTACGATAATAATACTTTTATAAAAAGTTACTGTTCATGACAGAAACATTTATTTTTGTAAACCTCATAAATAAATAGAACTTTCAATTACGAGAACGTGCTCGAAAGAATTACTAAAAACGGAGCTAAAACGAATAAAATACGACGTTTACGATAATTAAAGTTTATAAAAGTAATTTTATAAACTATGAACAGTAAAAATTACTGTTCATCAGCAGACCCCACTTTATAAAAATGTGATAATTTTGATAACAAAGACGTGCTCGAAGGAATCGCTAAAATCGGGATTAAAACGAATAAGTTGTTGCATTTACGGGTTTTACGACAATTAAATTTATAAAAGTAAATTTATAAAACGTCATAAACAGTAAAAGTACTGTTCATCAGAAGGTTATAAAATATAAAAATGTAATATTTTTATATATCATCTTAATACGAAGACGTGGACGTAAGAAACGCGAGAAACGGGTTTAAAACGGGAAAGTTATGCTAGTTTTACCAAAACGATAATTATAAACGTTTTCACTTTATAACAACGATTTTTAAATTACAAATAGATGGTGATGGTACTTACAAAGACTTGTATATGAGTAATTAGTTAATCAATGTGAATTAGTACTTATACGGACCCCTTATATTAATATAGGTTGCATCAGATCATTTGCGTGACGCATTAAACCTGTGATATTTGGTATTATCAGTAACTCAAGGTGAGATTCATAGCCCCACATTTTCCAAGGTGTTCTTTTATAAGTTTTTGGGGTGGAACATGCATTTTGTTTTATAACTGTACCCTAGTGGATAATATTTAAACTATGATACGTGTCCTAAGTAGCGATAACCAGTTGAGCCCATATCATGAACTTCCATTAACAGAATTGTGAGACGCGAATGTATGATCATATCTAATGGATTGACATCCCTGTTCGAGTATTAGCTATCACTAGACAAACAACGAAATACCTTGTCGGATTAGATGTGTTGCGGTTTTAGAACATCAAATGAGCAATTGTGGGCAATTAATATTGCCATTTTATTTATGTCAAGATTCAGTGTCAAAAGCTTAGGCAACGTAAGTACAATTATGTTATGTTTTGCCATCTCTGCATTAACATAAACATTGGGAAAAAAAAAATCTTATGGTCCAACCTTATACGATTTATCAAACCTATGAATTTACCAACATTATTGTTGACGTTTTAAAGTAATGTTTTTCAAGAGGTTAGTAAGCACAAAGTGCAAGCGATACATTAGTGATTTTGTATTTTGGGATGACATGCTTAAAGATATGGTTGCATTATATTTTGGGAATCATGTATTATGAACTAGTATCTTTGTAATATGAACAATGAATAAGTTAAGCTTTAGGCTTTTTGTAACAAATGTTTGCTAAATCCAATGTATCAGTTTTAAACGACTTTTAATGGCCTCTATATATCTTGTGTTATTGATCTAAGATGTGACACGCCCCGGACCCTTATTCCGCTGCGACCCAATTTTGGGGTGTTACACATTACTTCAAAGGTGAAGCATTCAACATCAGGTATTCAATATGCTTAACCTGCAGGTGTTAGTCCATAGCCAAAAATACACAATCCAAAGTATTTTCTTTTTGACAGTATTAAGTATGACCAATAGTTTTAACAAGCAGTCTTAAGTATAACTAGCAGTACTAATTATACTTAGCAGTACTAATTGACAATACTAACAGTACTACTCCTTTACAAAACTTTTACAAAGACATAAAGAGATGTATACATTTAAGGATTAAGCATTCCAATACTTGAGACCAAGTACTGAAACCTACCATCCTGATCAAAACATTTTGTAAAAGATCGCAACATTATGATCATAATAAATTTTTAACCATTTGAATTAACTTTTTAGCATTGCAATCTCTTATAAAATGATGTCTAATCTCTATATGTTTTGCTTTAGAATGTTGAACAGGATTTTCAATAATGCAGATAGTACTGTTATTGTCAATATTAATGATAGTATACATGAAATTATACCCATAATCTAGCAATTGGTTTTGAATCCAAAGTACTTGTCCACAACAACTAGCAGCAGCCACATATTCAGCTTCAGTTATAGAGGTGGCAACCACAGTTTGCTTCTTACACTGCCAAGAGACAACCTTAACCGCAAACTAACGAATCTAAAACAACCTCCAGCTGTTGGACTAGTCCTATCTGAGTTGCATCCAGCAAAGTCACTACATATAACAACTAATTCAAATGAAATCCCTAGAATTACCAAAGGCCTAAAGTAAGTTTGCCATTCGAATATCTAAAAATCACTTTACAGCTAAGAGATGTGATCGTATTTGGAGTAACTTTTATATCTGGCATCATGTCACATACTGCAAACATGAAATCTGGCCTAGATGTTGTGAGATACATCAAAGACCCAATCATATATCTATAGAGATGTATATCAACATCATCAGCATCTCCATCTTTATCTAAAGGCTTTTCCAAATCAACTGGAGTTTAAGCAGACTTCACATCAGTGTAGTTGAATATCTTAAAAATCTCAGCTACATATTTATCCTGACTGATAAATATTCCATCTTTCCTTCTGCTGTACTTGTAATCCAAGAAAGAAAGTAAGTTTTCTCCCAAAGAAAACTCCTCTGAAACTTATCCTACAATAAGCAACTCAAATCCATTACCACAGATCCTTGTTTGTAGAGACAAGATAAAGTCGTCAACAAACAAAAAGCCTGTACAGAGAAAATATATCCTTTTTGCTTCTTGATAAATAATGTCTGATCAATCTTGCCTCTTTTAAACCCATTGCCCAACAAATAGTTAGCCAAGGTTTCGTACCATGCTCTTGGTGCTTGATGCAAACCATAAAGTGCCTTGACCACCTTGTAAACTTTGTTTGGATGGTCAGGATCTTTAAATCCCCATAGTTATGAGTAACATAAAACTTCTTCCGTCAATAGAATCCATATAAAAAATGCACATGCTTCACATCCATTTGATATACCAGAAAACCCATAAAAGAAGCATAGGCCAAAAATAATCTTATTGCCTCAATTCTTGCCACAGGAGCAAAAACTTCTTCATAGTTTATACCTTCTTCTTGTCTATGACCCTGTGCAACCAACCTTGCTTTATTCCTTATCACAATCCCCCTTTCATCTTTCTTGTGTTTTCTTTCTGATGACCAACCATTTTTTTTCCTATGCCCTCATTTCTGAAATGGCGAAAATCCACAAGTATCCAAACCTGTTGGAGTTTGAATTGCAGAAGTTCTTCCTGCATTGCTTCCATCCAAGATGAATCAGATAGAGCTTTAGCAATACTTGTGGGTTCTGTCTGTGATAGGAAACAAGCATATAAACAAGTATTCAGGGTATCATGTGTTTTCTGCTCATATACAGCACTAAGAAACCCTTGTTTATCATGTGTTTTCTGCTTATACACATCACTAAGAAACCCTTGTTCAGAAGTAGATTTTGACATTCTTCTTGTCTGAACAGTTGAATGCACTTCACCAATCACATTGTCAATTGGATGATCTTTATGTATTCTTGTATTGAGAGTGGTTGGAACAATATAGGAATTTGTAATGTTCCCCAAATCAACTTCTGGTTCTTCTTTAGTGTTGTCTTCTTTATTTGGACTAGCAGTACTAACTGATGGACCAACAACATTAAGTTTAAGACTACAAGTATTAACATCAAGACTGGCAGTATTAACTTGTTGCCCAACATCAATAACATCTTTAGAACTACTATCATCAGTAAATCTTTCTTGTTCAGTATTCTCATTATTTAGACCATCTTCAACCTGCTTTTGAGCATCATTAGCAGTTTTTGGTTCACCATTATCAACATTCTTTGTAGGTGAATCAAAGTATGAAGTATCTTTCCAAATTGGCATCACAATGCAATCTTGACTGTTTTCTTCTGATGTACCTGCAGAGTCATTAGAAACTGTACCTGCAGTAACTGGTACATAGTTCATAGATTGGGTTAGAGAGTCAATATCAAACAGCCATTTTGGACCAGTCCCTTCTATCATAGGCTTATTCTCTAAAAACCCAATATGCAAGTTTTCTTCTACCCTCTTGGTTCTAGTATTGTATACCCTAAAAGCTTTACTACTCAAAGAGTATCCAACAAAGAAACCTTCATCACTTTTGCCATCAAACTTGCCTAAACTATCCAAAGTATTAAGAATAGTAACATGACAACCAAATGGTCTCATAAAACTTAGAGCTGGTTTAAAACCTCTAAAAAGTTCATAAGGTGTCTTGTTATGAGGCTTGACTACTAAAACCCTGTTTTGTACATAACAAGCAGTAGAAACTGCTTCTGCCCAAAATGTGGTAGGTAACTTAGAGTCAGCTAACATTGTTCTAGCAGCCTCAATGAGTGTCCTATTCCTCCTCTCAGCAACACCATTTTGCTGAGGAGTCCTAGCTACACTATATTCTCTCTTAATACCTTTTTCTCTGCAAAAATCATCCATAACTTTGTTCTTAAACTCTGTTCCATTATCACTTCTGATTATTTTCACTTTCTTATCCACTAGGTTTTCTATTTCTTTGATAAAGCGCTTAAGGATCTCACTGGTTTCATCCTTAGTTGTTAAAAAGAAAACCCATGTAAATCTACTATAATCATCAGTGACTACTAAGCAATACTTCTTATGCATCAAGCTACTCACAAAGGTTGGACCAAACAAATCCATATGTAGCATAAACAAAGGCTTAGTAATAGGATTCAGAACTTTGGACTTACAAGAAGCTCTGTGTTGCTTCCCTTTAAGACAAGCAACACAGGTTTGGTCATTTTCAAAACGTTTTGTAGGCAATCCTCTTACTAGATTATCCTTGACTAGCTTATTTATGTTTTTAAAATTAATATGACCAAGTCTTCTGTGCCAAAGCATTGATTCATCTAATGTAGCCTTTGCAACAAGACAAGTCAAACTTTCTTTAGGAACAATGTTCTTCATATCAAAACTGTACATATTGTCCTTTCTAGGAATTTTAAGAAGTATCTGATTTTCATCAGGCAACTTAAAATTTGGAGAGGCATCCAAACATTTAAACGTTTCATCAAGCAAGTATTAAATAATTATTTTGAGAATAATTATGGTCTTTGTTTATTTTATTTTTATCGGTTACGTAAAACGTTTACGTTTCGCGATAAAATACGTTTAGGCATGCCCGGAACCACCATAATTAATTTAAGCTTCAACAAATACTTATTTTTACATCCAACACTCAAAGTTTTATTAACTTTAATCAGATAATGTTGTTAATCACTTATTACATATAGTTAAACAAAATAAAATAAACTAAGACTTTCAATTTTAAGTCTTACACTTTTAAATAAAAGCTACAACATAGAAATGCAAAATATACTTCTATTTTTCAAAGAATGATATTGGTAGTCAATTTCTCCTTAAAACCATGGGATAACCTACATCTAAGGGGACATAAGAACAAGCATTAATCACAAGGACCATGTACAACCTAGGTTTAATACGAAAGTAGCTCATGACTAGTGGTTTTGACCACTAGTCATCCCTTAAGACCCTACCCTTTGTCCCAATGACCCAACCCCTCCTTGGACTATTTCAATGATCTTTGACTAGCCTAGTTGCTATAAGAAGAAGTACATACAAGTAATAAGCCACACACTCTCAAAACACTTAAGAAAATCAAACCATTTTCTCTATTTTCTCTCCTTCAAGTCACGACAACAAACACCCCTTTTAAATGATCCACGACTTGATTTTCTAAGACCATACAAGTATTACAACATCATATCTAAGATACCTCAAGGTGATTTGAAACATTGGTTAACCATTTACAAGTATTGAAACAAGAGAGGAAGCTAGGGTTTTATTTAGAAAGTTAGGGTTTTCTTGGTTGTAAAAGCTAGGGTTATAATCTAAACAAGGGTTTGGATTTGTTTGTTCGTCATACTACATCTCATTAAGGTTATCTAAAACTCTTTATAAACTTACATTTGTTATTTATTGCATATATGAGTTCTATATAGTAAAATCACCATTAGGATGCTTTTAAACATGTAAAAAGGATTTTTACTTGTTTTCATTGTTTTGTACACTTTTACATAAGATATGTTGCTGTTAACATCATGTTAAAATGGATACATAAGAGTTTTACACTCTTGGTCGAGCATAAAAAGTGTATGTACAAGATTAGGTTTTTTAAGGATTTACTTAAAAAGCTACAAGTAAAAGTGTGTAAATAATTTGTTAATCTTGTAAATCTTATTATCATGGACTTATGAGGACAAAGGATGAACTATTGGACATTATTATATGTATCACATATAATATTTATGGTATAAAATACTTGTGGTAATTTACAAAAGTAAAAAGTACATAGAACAAGCTTTATATAAAAGTATACATATTGAACATAAAGGGGCTGTTGGATTTTGAATTTCTAACAGTGGGTTTGACCTTTTATAAAAATAATACGTCTCATGACGATTCCAAAAAAGTAAGAAACTCGAAAAACGGATTAATAACGAAAAAGATACGATAAAAACACGATTTACGTTAATACCGGTTTATAAAATAAACTTTATAAAAGCAAGTTATAAAATACTTCTAAAACAGAAAGTTTAGTATTTTTCACAGATTGTACATATTTTTAGGATTCCAAAACAATAAGAAACGTAATTTTTCGATTAAAAACGAAGAAGTTATGAATTACGCGAGTTTATATACTTAAAATGTATAAAAATACTTTTATAAAACCATTTTTATAAAATTTACTGTTCATGACAGAAACATTTATTTTTTTATACCTCATAAATAAATAGAACTTTCAATTACGAGAACGTGCTCGAAAGAATTACTAAAAACGGAGCTAAAACGAATAAGTTGTTGCATTTACGGGTTTTACGACAATTAAATTTATAAAAGTAAATTTATAAAGCGTCATGAACAGTAAAAGTACTGTTCATCAGAAGGTTATAAAATATAAAAATGTAATATTTTTATATATCATCTTAATACGAAGACGTGGACGTAAGAAACGCGAGAAACGGGTTTAAAACGGGAAAGTTATGCTAGTTTTTCTAAAACGATAATTATAAACGTTTTCGCTTTATAACCACGATTTATAAATTACAAATAGATGGTGATGAGCTATATAGGATTGTATACGATATTAGTTATCGAAGTGCATAGTACTTATACGACCTATGTTTGATTAGGTTGCCTTCGGATTCGTCCGTGACTCGTTATTTCACTTACTCGATTATTACTCATTCACTTCACTGCTGAGGTGAGTTCATAGCCCCACGTTTTACCTGATTTGTTTTATAAGTTTTTGGGGTGAGAACATGCTTTGTTTTACAATTGGACGCAAGGAACTTTGAAATACTTACTGTTTTGAATATTGTATACCATGCAATACTTACTGTTTTGGATATTGTATACCATGCAATATTTACTGTTTTGGATATTGTATACCATGCAATACTTACTGTTTTGGATATTGTATACCATGCAATACTTACTGTTTTGGATATTGTATACCATGCAACATTTACTGTTTTGGGTTTAATATCATCTATTGGATCAAGATGGAGATCGAGGGTGAAAATTAGTCCTTTGGTATCCAAATCAACTCAAATCTAATAAATCTAATAAATCTAAATGTGATTAACGACAATAACGTACAAACAACATCACACGTGATTTTTAGTTGTACAAGCTATAAAACAAACTTGGCTACTGGTTGATACTAGTACATTATAATTGAAAATCACATATGATTTTTAACTAGTGATTTGTAACGTAAAACTTACTTTGAAAATCACATGTGATTTTTCATACTTAAGATCACATGTAATTGTAGCTAGAAATCATATGTGATTTTTAACTACTCGATTATAACATGAAAGTACATTTATACTTATAAATATTCCTCCAAAGGTACGTATTTAAAAACTTGTGACACATCACAAAATAAAAAAAATTAAAATAAACCAACTCCCCCCAACCAAATTTTGTTCGAAATCTTACATAACATAAACTAACAACGAAATTTTAAAAAATGCTAAAGAAAATGATAATACATGTTTCAAACTAGTAATTTTGCTCTTGGACTCTCTTTGAAACTTGATTCGTGTTCTTGTATGATGCTTCTGTAGGAGACCATTCCTCTCTTTAACAAAAAGCTACTCATATTCTTTTTCGAACATGATCAAAATGGTTGCAAATCTATCATTTGAGTTAAAGGGGTGCGAGTGTATGTCTTCGCTCTAGGATGCTTAATCTCAAGTGAAGTTTTTAACTAGGAACCAATTCAGTTTGACTAATGATAAGATGCTTTTTTTACCTTTGCTTTTCCATCGCCGACTCAATGGCATTTGTGTAAATGTAAGAAGAATCTGTAAATAAAGACATAATAAATGTGGTTTGCCATATGTGATACGAAACATCATCTATAAAACTAAAAATAGTTTAACGAGTTACACCTAGACAATGTAATATCACGTTTGATATGCTTATTCATTACAACTTAACTTAAAAAGACTAGTTTATAATATCTTACTGTTAGTGTTCATATAAGTTCTACATAATGCATCATCACATACGATTTAAGATACCACTAAAACAATAATGTCTAAATCCTAGCTTCAAATCATATGCAACAACTATTTTTAGGAGCGCAAATTATATTAAGCACTAAAATCATATACATACCAGTTACCACCATTTAATCAAATTTGCTACTTACCACCATTAAATCAAATTTGCTAGAACTTAATTAATCTTACTTTTAATAATTCAAAATCACATCTGGTTGCCTAAACAAGACTTTAAAATGATCGCTAGTTCATACAAATTGAGTTCTAATCAACAAAATCATACGAAAATAGATTATAATCATAAATCACATACAACATCGTTATTAATAAAAAATAAAAAATCACATCTTATATAATAAACAAGACTTCAAATCACCAATAATTCATATAAATTTACTTGTTAACATAAAAAAATCATAAAGTTGTAATTGTGGACTTACGAATAGCGTTTCGCGTTTCTCCATTGTTTCCGTATACAACTATCTCTTCCGTATACTAGATCGTGAGATCCACCTCTGTTTACACGGTATTATCCCGATTCGAATCTATAAAGCCTCATTTCTAAACTAAGATTCGAATGAATAAGCATATATTATGCTCGAAATATTCATGTAGCTTTAAATTTGATGATTACCGATTTGATTGAGATCGATTAAATTCATGGATCGGTGTAGAATCGAAATCGATAAAATTGATGTTGGTGAGGATAAAGATGATTTTGATTGAAATTGATGAATTCAAAATCAAAATTAGGGTTATGAGATGATTTTGAATCCCAGGATGGAAGAGAAATATTTGAGGGAAAATGATGTGTATCGTTATGTGTGAAAAAATGAGAGATCAAATGAGATCTGCATTTTTTTATAATTTGACGAAAATGCCCTTGCATGGTAAATATTGTATGAGTTGAAAATAAGATAAAAATCTTGTGTTTGTAAACAAGGTTTTTCGTGTGTATTAACTTAAATTTAGTTTCGAAAACTTAA
>BQNB010185070.1:0-12251 GCA_026074375.1 Tanacetum coccineum
ACTCTCTCTATTAGTGAAATGAGCCATCCTACTCTGTCTCAACTCCTCAGTAACAAATCCCAACTGACGCTCAATCCTCAGTAAAATAAAAGAGCAGTTTGACTCAATAAAAAAGACACTTGTCCGTACTAAAGAACTGTGTGACTCTTTAATTGATAAACTGAACTTAAAATCTGCTGAAAATGAGGATTTAAAATCACAAATTCAAGATAAGGTTTTTGTGATAACGTCATTGAAAAACGATTTAAGAAAATTAAAAGGAAAAGAAATTGTTGATATTGCTGCACAAACACCATCTACCCACACTATTGTTCCAGGCACGTTCAAGCTAGATTTAGAACCTTTAACTCCTAGGTTATTGCAAAATAGGGAAATGCACATAGAATACCTTAAGTATGCTCAAGAACAAGCTGATATTCTTTGGGGAATAGTCAAACAAGCTAAAGCAAAACAACCTTTAGATAAAGAGTTAGACTTTGCCTGTAAGCATGCCCAACGAATTCATGAGTTACTTGTATATGTTCGAGATACATGCCCTAATGCGATTAATCTTAGTGCAAAAAAGGTTGTTGTCACACCCAAAAACAAGGTCAAGAAAGTTAGGTTTGCTGAACCTCTCACATCCTCAAGCAACATTCAACATGTAGAGTCATCGAAAACATCATATTCTAACACACCTGTGTTATCTTCTACAGATTGAAGTGTTTTACTAGTAAGTGCGGATCAAAGCCTACTGGCAATAAAAAGAATGACAGGATCTCACAACCACCAAGTAGGAACATGAAGAATAAAGTAGAAGCTCAACCTAGGAAAGTTAATAAAAAGAATCGTGTTGTTGAACCTATTTGTGATGTTAATGTTAAGCATTCACTGTTAAATGCGAATTCTGATCTTAATTGTGCTACTTGTAAGAAATCTTTGTTTGATGATGTTTATGATAAGTGTCTTCTTGATTTTGTGAAAAATGTGAATAAAACATAAAAAACAAAATATTTGGAAACCTACGGGTCATGTATTCACTGAAGTAGGACTTAAGTGGAAACCAGACTTAAGTGGAAACCAACAGGCAGAACTTTCACTATAGTTGGTAACTCGTGCCCTTTAACTAGGATCACTTCAGCTAACATAGTGCCTCCTAAGAAAACCACTTCCCACTCAGTTGAAACACAAAAACCAGAGCTTAAAGTCTATAGCAGGAAACCCAAAAATGTTAAAAATGTAGGTTCGAGTAAAAAGGCTAAGATTGTAGAATCTAAGAATGCTAACCACTCGGAACCCAATCATACTTGGGGATCCAATGCTACAGATATTCCATCGTCTTCTTCTCTTGTCATGACAGGTTGTCCAGATTGTTCTCTGGTATCTGGACTCTGGATGTTCGAAACATATGACAGGGAACCGCTCTCAGCTCATGAACTTTGTTAGTAAATTTCTGGGTACAGTTAGATTCGGGAACGACCATATTGCAAGGATTATGGGGTATGGTGACTATCAGCTGGGAAATGTTACTATTTCAAGAGTATACTACGTCGAGGGGCTTGGACATAACTTGTTTTCTGTTGGTCAATTTTGCGACGCGGATCTTGAAGTTGCATTTTGGAAAAACACTTGCTTTATTCGTAATTTAGAAGGTGTTGATCTACTTTCAGGATCCCGAGACACAAATTTGTACACAATTTCTCTTGATGACATGCTTAAAACATCTCCGATCTGTCTTCTATCCAAAGCGTCAAAGACTAAGAGCTGGTTATGGCACCGTCGGTTATCACATCTCAACTTCGGTACTCTTAACAAGCTAGCTAAAGACGGTCTTGCACGAGGCATTCCAAGACTTAAATTTCAGAAAGATCATCTGTGTTCAGCATGTGCATTAGGAAAAGCAAGAAATCCTCTCATCAACCAAAAGCTAAAGACACTAACCAGTAGAAACTATATCTTTTGTATATGGATTTGTGTGGCCCGATGCGTGTGGCGAGTATTAACGGGAAAAGGTATATCTTAGTGATTGTTGACGATTACTCAAGATTTACTTGGGTCAAATTTTTTAGGTCAAAAGATGAAGCTCCTGACGCCATCATCAAATGCATCAAAATTATTCAAGTTTGTTTGAATGCCATTGTCCGTAATGTTCGAACAGAGCATCTCGCATCAACATCTAGTTGTCCGCGACTCCTCAACGATCGGCGTTGTTCGAAAGGTAAAACTGAACTTTGTTAAAAAAAAGAAAAAAATTTGGCCCTGCTCGTACAATGTTAATGCTTTCTAAAGCTCCATTATTTTTATGGGCCGAAGCAATCAATACAGCCTGTTACACCCAAAACCGTTCATTAATCCGCCTTCGATACAACAAAACTCCATATGAGCTTATGCAAGATAAGAAACCGGATTTATCATTCTTTCATGTCTTTGGTGCACTCTGTTATCCTACCAATGACAATGACGACCTGGGTAAATTAGATGCAAAAGCTGACATTGGTATTTTCGTTGGTTATGCGCCCGCAAAGAAAGCGTTCAGAATCTACAACAAAAGAACCCGGAAAATTATAGAAACAATTCATGTGATATTTGATGAGCTAACAGCTATATCTTCTGAACAATTCAGTTTAGGACACGGGCTTCATTCTATGACTCCTGCAACATCCAGTTTAGGACTCGTTCCAAACACTATTTCTCAACAACCTTGTATTCTACCAAACAGAGATGATTGGGATCACTTGTTTCAACCTATGTTCGATAAATACTTCAATCCTCTATCAATTGTTATTACTCCAGTTTAAGAAGCTGCTGCACTAAGAGCTGTGGTTTTAGCTGATTCTTCTATGTCAACTTCCATTGACCAGGATGCTCCATCAACAAGTATTACATCAACACAAGAACAAGAACATTCTCCAAACATTTCTCAAAGTTTTGAAGAATCACCAAAAACACTAATTTTTTGTGATGATCCACTTCATGAATTTCTTCATGAAGACTCGACTTCTCAAGGATCATCATCGAATGTGAGACAAACCCACACTCCATTTGAACACCTTGGTAAATGGACTAAGGATCATCCTATACCAAACGCGATCGGCGATCCTTCTCGCTCTGTCTTTACGAGAAAGCAACTCCAAACTGACGCCATGTAGTGTTATTTTGATGCCTTCCTAACTTCTGTAGAACCAAAGAACTTCAAACAAGTAATGACTGAACCATCATGGATCGATGCAATGCAAGAAGAAATTCATGAATTTGAAAGGCTACAAGTTTGGGAATTGGTGCCGTGTCCAGATAAAGTGTACGATCGACAAATGCAAACGAAGGAATCTTAATCACAAATCCCCGGCAACGGCGCCAAAAACTTGATGTATAGTTTTAATACGTATAATAATATAAAGTATAGAAAATTCCAAAACTACCCTTGAGGACAAAGGTAGTAGGAAAAATCTTACAAAAATACTACACGTTTAACCGGTAAGTGATTACCGGGTCGTTTTCCCAAAGACTTATGAAATTGAGACCTCGTTTGTTATTTGGACAATGACTTGAATTGGTTCGAAGATGATTTGTTTTCTAAAATCCTAATAGTGAGCAAATAAAGGGACAATTAAACCTAAATACGAAAAAACGATAACGGGAAATAAAGTAAACACGACAAATAAGCTAGAATACTAAAATTAAACCCTAAATACTTTTCTAAACTTTTTCTAATCCTAAATGACTATTTAAAAGTAAAAAGCTAAGGAAATTCTAAACCGAGAGTAATTTGAGCTAAAAACGAAGAAAACGAGAACGGGGATCGAATCCCGTTCTTTAAAAATTGAACTTTCAAAATATTAACCCTACGGAAGTAAATTTCAACCTAAGCCTAGAATATGATAAAAGAAAATTTTATAAAAAAGAAAATTATTTTTTTGATTATTTTTCTATTTTTTATGATTTTTTAAAGTTTATAACAAAATTAATTCACGAAAAATGTAAAACTTTAAGCTAAAAATCCTAAAAAAATTCTAAAAATAGCTTATGATAAGCAAAATGCAGGAAAAATAAGAAATCCTAAATTGCTAAACTAAATAAGCCGGGAAAATTCAAATAAGCAATCGAATTGCTTATTATATAAAAGGTTCAAAAAAGGTTAAAACAATTGATTGTGCAAAGATGGACGTAAAAGTCCCAAGGGCACGTTGGTGAGGGGTGTGTGTGTTGAGGCTTTATAAAAGGGTTGAGGCCAAGTTGAGGTCGGGGGTTCGAGTCTTGCTCACCCCCGACTTCCTTGGTTTCCCCTTTTTTTTATTTTGCAAAAACCTAAAAAGCAAAGTTGTAAAACAGCTTATAATAAGCTATTTTTGTGAAAACAACTTTTCTAAAAGCTAATCAATAAGCCATTAAATGAGCTTAAAACAGACAGAAAGTACTTAACTACTTTTACCCTCTGAATTATAAGCTTGAAAAAGGCTACTTTTGCTATTCCTATGCTGATGTAGTTTGCAAGTAAATGACCAAAATTTGAAACTACCAAGTGCAGGCTAAAAATCTTTGCTTCTACAGCTTTAAAACAATAAACTAAATGCACAATGAGTGATAACTTTAGCTAGAACCAACATGAGCTTAAATTGCTTAGGGAACTGAACTAAACCTAACAGATTCTAATTACTACTAAATGAGTTTGCTTAAAACTAATTACACCTAATCGTGACCTTAAATGTGACAAACCGTCAATTTCAGGTCGTTATTTTATTCTTGAGTATTAATTATAATTTTCTTTTTTATGTTGAGATATGAACTCACGACTAACCGGGAGAATTAGGACTTACATTTGTAAATTACACGACGTTTGCAAGAACTGGCGATTTCTACATTAAGCATTGACGCTTATATTTTCAAAATGCCATAGAAATAATTTTATTACATTCGTTTTTTATTTTTCGTGTTACGAGCCAAAATGTTTATATTATTATCGTCTTGTACCGTACAAATTTAAAATTTTCAGAAAATATCCGATTTTTCATAGAACTATTGTTTAACTTGGATCATTTTCCGACTTCAGTGTACCGCCTTAACTCTCGGAATATTTATCTTTATACCCGTTAGCCTCAAAACTACCAACCTATCTTAAAATTTATACTCTAAACAACAATTATACTATTAACAAAACTCAAATGTATATGGTAAAAACACCTCCCTATGTGTGTCATCTCATAACAAGTTTCTAGAAACACATGTTAAAAGTCAAATGCATGCATTTGAGATATAAAAGGCCATTTTGACCAACACATACACACACAACTCATAATCTTCATCAAAAATCTGCATTTCTCTCTTCCTCTCACTCCCTTGACGCCACATATAACACCCAAATCACCCATTTCATAAATTTTAAAGATCAAACAAAGATGAACACTAGTGAATATGACTACCTAGTGTAATCCTTGCATTTTTGAGGTGATAAAAGAGGTTTTTCAAGAAGGTTTTTATACAAGTTGGGGCTGAGATTACACAAGTTTTTATAAAGTTCATTGGGTAAAGAAAATGATGATCAAAAATTATTTTGGGTGAAGATCAAGCTTGAAGTTGAAGTTTTGTATATTTCTTTTGATCATTAGATCATCATCATCATTTTTATTGTGGTAAAACTTTATAAGTTTTGTTATCATTTTATTTTGATTTCCAATTGTATATGTACTTGTATGATATATGATGATCAAGAGTTGAATGGGGTGATGTGTGCATGAATCTAGGTTAAAACTAGCTAAAATGACTATTAAAACAAGTAAAATAATCATAGAAATTAGGGGCTGTAATGAACAGTAGGTTTGGTAATTTTCAACAGGTTTGAGGTTGGATTTGATTACATTAGGTTGTAGAAAATTCTCTTATGAACACTTGGCAAATTGGATGATTTCTAGAAAGTGAATATTGAGTGAGATATGATCAAAACACCAAAACTAGTGGATTCTGACCTTGCTGTACAGATGGTATAAAAAGTCACATTTACGGACTGAGTTGGTTAAAAAGTTAAAACTATGAGACCTAGATAAAATCATGTAGATTCTGAATCAATTGGATAGTCAACCAACTCTTTATGGTTTGTAAATGGCATCAAAAATGGTGAAAGTGAGATTTCAGTCCGAATTTGTAACTTGACCTTTATGTAGTAAATTGTTCATATGTATAAGTATACTTAAACTAAGTACAAAAATGGTTTTGGATCTGTAAAGTACACTTAAATATGAAGCTAAGGATATAAATATATCAATTATACCATTTACGGTTTATAAATTATGACTATTTTCGTAAACATAAAAGTATACAAAATTTACTACTACCCGAACACTATACTATGTAAAGCGATTTTTGTAACTAAAACCCGAGGTGGTAGGACCCACTTCTTGGGAGTTTTAAAATGCTAACATACTGATAATAAAAGTATCCCGACCTCGAGAACCCGAAATTTTATAACAAGAGTCATTTACAAGCTTAAATGAGCCATAAGGCCTTATTGGGCCACTAGGCCCAATGTAACAAATTGGACTCTATGGACTTAGCTTTAGGCCCAATCCACTTGGACCTAACTAATGGGCTAGGACCTGGTCTTTGAGTGATAATATCAACTTAATAACTTAATGGGCTTGCTTAATGGGCCTATTGGGCTTTTTGAGCTAATTTAGACAATACTAGTAAAATGGCTAATAATAAAAACAAGTTAAAAACCTAGAAAACTCTAAGTGTGAAATAAATATGTTGCAAGGGCATGATCATCATATAAACTACATGTATACATATACTTATTTAATTTATGAGTTTTCGTTAATTTTTATCGACTAGAAACCTAAGACCCGTTACAATTTGTATAGGTCTTGGTTGATTGACGCGCCTACTTCCGAAGTTTTTATTCATCGATATTCTCATCCGACATCACTAAGTGAGTTCATAGCCTCGCATTTTTTTACACTTTAATTGTTTTATAAACCCGCGAGGGAGGTAACATGCTTGTTTTTAAAATAGAACACAAAGGAGATTGTATGCTAATTGCCTCGATTATTATTATAAGTTAGCTTAACCCGCTAGATAAAAGACCTGCGGAAATCATGAATTGTTAACTACCGGGAAATGGTAGACGCTTATACAGGAAATAATACTATTTGGAGGCAGCCACCTCCAATCCGTGACGACTGGGTCGGGAATATGACACAACAGATGCGTTGTATAGAGAATAATGTGCACTCATAGCAAGGGTGTATAGTAGGCATACCTTGTTGGGAACCCCAACATAGTTAGATGGTAACGTTCAATGTCTTGAGACTTATAAATAATCCCCCGATATAACTTTGTTTGGTCACATCGTTATATCCTGATGAATATTAAGAAATGATACTTGTGTTCAAAAATTTTATTGTTTATATATATAAACTTTATGGATTCACTCAACATTATTGTTGATGTTTTAACATGTTTTATCTCAAGTCCTTGAAGGTAATTCGGCGATGGAGGAACTTTGGTTTCTATCTCTTTTTTGCTCCTTATGTTTTGTTGTTATGTTTTAGCTTGTTTTTGTTAGTTATTGTAGTTTTTAATTGCTTTCTACTTTTTTTTATCTTACACTTTTTAATTTTCCTTTTTCTAGTTTTTTAGTCATTTAGGTAGCTTAAGCTTTGCTTATTGTAATTTTCCTTTAAATCATGTAACTCTCTTTTATATAATGTGATGAAAGTTTTTATGCAATAAAATTTAGTGTTTGTCTTCATTATTCTAAATCTTTACTCATAAGCTCAATATTGTCTTAATAAGCTCTAATAAGCTCACATTCAGCTCTTTCAGTCTATAAGCTGAAATTGAGCTTACTTAATCCAGCCTTAATCATATCTAAACATATAATCAGCTTAAAATGACTAATTACCTTAGCTTTTGGAATTGTGAGCTTTTGGAAGGAGATCTAGAAATGGATGAGATCTCATGGACTATTACCCTAGCTTATTATTAAGCTAGGGAGCTTGTAGCTGCCTTAATTGGTTCCTCTTGTTTAGCTAGAGGCTTTGTAAGTTTCTCTTTAATTTCCTAAAGTTTTTGCTTTCAATAATTGTCTATTTACTTTCTATGCTTAAATCTGCTTAATTGCTTATAATAGTTTCTTATTTGTACTTAAATATCTTTAATATTGCTTATTAGATTAGTTAGATCATCTGTTTTTGATTAGGTAGTTAAAAATCTTAAGTTTTCAGTTTCTGTCATAAAAATTCATAAAATCCAAAAATATAGTAGCATTGGTTGTAGATTTTAGATCTTAGCTTAATCAATAGTTAAATCATGTTAAATAAGTTAGTTATAAGCTAAATATAATCTGGTACTTTAGTTTTAATCATTAAATTTCATTTAAAAGCTTTTTGTCAAATCTGTCAAAGTTTGAAAGGGGTGTTTGGCATAAGCTATTTTGACCATTAAAAGTCAATAAAATTTGTGCAAAACACTTGAGTCAGCTGAGTTTTTACAAATTAACAAGTTTTAAATAGTTTTTATAGGTTAAATTTTGAAAATGAAAAAGTTATGGCTTATTTTAAAAGGTTCAGCACCAGGACACTTTAAAGCTTAAACTAGGATTGCTTATTTTTGAGTTAGGTCCTCTAGGCTTTGGTTTGTGCTTGTTTTGTGTTTATCCACACTCAAAGAGAGTGTTTAGTGCAGCACCAAACCTCAAAGGGAGCCTGCACTATTGGTCTTTGTTTGTGCCAATTGCACCAGCAGTACTAACATCAGTTAGTACTGCTGATCTTTAAGCTTCATTTAAGCTAGATATTGTTGGAATTAGAAGCTTAGATTTAGGAATATTTTAGTTTTCATATAGCTTAGGATAAGTCATTGCTTATTTGTAATTTCCAGCTTAATTTGTTAGGGTAAATTTGCTTTTAAAAGTAGCTAATAAAAAACCAAAAGACCAAAAACAGTAGGTAATTAAGTAGTTTCTTAAATTGTTAATTTTAGCTTAAGGTATTTGTTTTTATAGCTTAAATAGATAGTTTATTAGTAGTTGCATAAGTCCTCAGAAGCTCTTAGTCCAGTATTGCTTATTGAGCTTTTGAGCTTAATTGGTTTTTGTGCTTATTTCTTTGTTTTCTGAGTTTGCTACCTTGCCTTTCATTTTCAGCTATAATCTAGTACTCTAATCTCTATTTTCTTTTCTCATCTAGTTTAAGCAACTCATAAGCTGTCTAGAACATCTTTCCTTTTTCATTTTGAGCTTATTTTGAGCTTTTTATAGCTTAATTAGTAAAACCTTGAGAAAACCACTTGTTTCTGTAATCAGCTTATTGATAAGCTTTTTATGAGATTATCTGTGGGATTCAGCCCATAGTGCTTTTATTAAAAATACTCCCACCAGCTTATTCTACAACTTTGCTCTTTTGAGTTTTTCCTAAAAAGCACTTTTCAAACTTCAACTTATTAAGGGGGCGTAAATGGGCTAGGGGTGTAAACGGGCTAGGCTTCAAGGGCTGTTTTTGTAATTTTTAAGTTTCTAGGTTAGTCCCTCCGTTAGTTAGTCAATTTCTCAGTTAGTCTTTAGGTCTTTGCATCGTTAGTCCTTAGTTAGTGTTAGGTTAAGTTTTTAATTAGTTTAATTAAATTTTAATTATTAATTAGGGTTTAGATTTAATTAGTTTAATTAAAGTTTATTAAAAAGATAAAAATTAGGGCTTTTATTTTTATAAAATTTCTGCATATTTTCTTTATTTAGTATAATTTTTATAAAATTTTTAGGATTTTATTTTTAATAGTTTTATTACTTTTAAAGTTTTTAATTAGTTTAAATTTTAGAAAAATCATATCTTTAAATCTAAAAAGCCAAAAATAATAATTCTTTTTTCTAAAATTTTCTTTTTACTTATTTTACTTAGGAAAAATATAATTTCAATTATTTTCTATTTCTTTTTATTTTTAGGATTTAATTAGAATTAAATAGTTTTTAATTGATAAAAAATTCAAAAATAATCAAAAAAATATTTTTCTTTTTCTTAAAATTTTCTTTTATCCTAATTTAGGTTTAGAAACTTAGTTTGCAATTTTAGGGTTTAATTTTAGTCTATTTGCTTAATTGTCGCGTTTTATTTGTTTTCCGTATTTGTTTAATTGTTTAAATTGCCTTTAATTTTCAATTTTAATTGTTGCTTTTTATTTAGTAGTCATAGATCATCAAATCATCTATTTTCTTATTCAAATCATAATCCAAGCTTAAACGAGGTTTCAATTTCACTAGTCGTTGGGGAAACGACCCGGGTGATCATATTTATCCAGTTAAATATACGTATTATATATTATAATATATATATTTTTGTGAGTGAATTTTCCTTAGGGAATTTTCTTAATTACTCTTAAGGTTATATTAGTATATATATTTTATAGTGTATTAAAACTATCACAATCATATGGCTGTTTAGAATTTCGAACCGATGCATAAGATGGGGTTAAACATGCTACTTGACATTGTAATTCTGGATTACGATGCATGTGCCCCATAAAAGCTAAGAGTTGCACGTGTTGGTAATTATCTCCCACGAATTACCTTTTAAGTTTACCATTTCTAGTAGATCAACTACATTAATGGTAGAACGTCAAGTTGGATCTTAGACCCTTGTAAAAATTAATTGTTTATTTATATAAACATGGGTAGTTAATTTTTAAGGGATGAATTATCGAAAATACTAAAATTGAACTTTGCAAGTTCTTTTAATGTATTAATACAATGTATGCCGTAAATAGAGTTTTGTTCTTACTTATGAAAAACAAACTGTGTCTATTTTCCTTGGGAAAATAAGACTATTTCCTATACTTTTTACTTATGGAAAAGTTATCATAGGAATGAAAGAATTATCATAAATTCTATTCGAACTCATACTAAACTTACATGTTAAGTTAATTGGACTTCTTATTCTTTCAAGATTGCTTCAATATCCTTATTTGGTTTTGAAATCTTTGAATCATAATAAAAAAAACTTGGATAACTAGAGAACTTGTGTCTATACCTACCAAGATTAAAATATCTTGTTGTAAACAAGACATATTTATGAGGTTTAATTGGAAGATGGAAATGTCACCACAATACTAGAAAGGCCAATAACTAGAGATCTCGTGTCTATATCTGTTTCTTTAACCAAGTAAGAGATGCTACACACCCTTGGGTAAAGTGAGCGGATAAAGGAGGAATTGCATGCTAATTTTTCAAGTTAATGAAATAGTTGAGATGGCTAGAACTTGAACACACTTCCTTGAATATCTAAGCATATTAGCAATAATGAGTAGACATTCAAAAAATGGAAAGATAAATTGCAAGTTGCTTTCACTAGTGAAGGAACACTCATAATGTTGTCAGATCTAGTGGGAGTTATGCATTTTATAAATGAAAAATGACAAACTTGCAATGTTGTCAAATTCAGTGGGAGTTATAAGTTGTTTACCTCATAGGCATCTTACTTTATTTCTAGCTTGGCTTGAAATAATAAATTACTCTCCAAGTGTGAAACATCTTCATTTAGTAAGAATCACCGTATATTATCTTTGATAACTTGTTGCCTTTAAGATGTCGCTTCCATTTAAAGTTATCTTTGATAGTTATGCACGATTCCTTATTAATCGATGGGATTCTATATACACTAGCTATGAGCTTGACACTGCCATATTGTCGATACAAACAAACTAACTCGTGTAGTGTTGTTTTATGCAAAGCAGTTGTACCATGCACAAGTGGGAGAAATTTTTATTGTGTGCAAGAAACAACTTAGAACAATATGACTAATGGTTTCTTGACAGCAAAGTAAGAAAACAATTATTCTACTAGGACTCCTACACATTTAATGTGTGTAGCCCTATTAAGAAAATATGTCAAGATAAAAAGATGAGCTACATGATTATGTTTTCTTAGAAATCATAAACATGAAGTTTGAGATTAACTTGAAATTACTATTGAGACCATGATTTGGCGCTCATTTTTACTTTAGTTTAAGAATTGTTATGTCTTCTTGTTAAGACATGTACATTAAGTCATTTACTTGTGAAAAGACTTGTAACGTAAAGTAATAAGGTTAACTTGTTATGTCTTCATGTTAAGACATGTACATGAAGTCATTAACTTGGTCAAAAACTTATAATGAATAGTAATATATTGGATGTTTATGTCTACTTGTTAGTACATACACATTAAGTCGTTGACTTGATCAAAGACTTATAAAAGCATGCAATTAGCTTAGTATACTATTGATACCATTACGTTTTAACTTAAGTTGGTA
>BQNB010185072.1:0-12251 GCA_026074375.1 Tanacetum coccineum
ACTAGCACATTTTCATCTATTCCTTTTGGATATTTTACTGTCATGTCTGCTAATTCAACTGTCAACTTAGTGTGAGCTAATTTGCCTAATCTTAAGTTAAGGTAGGTTGAGAGAGGCATAACATTAATGCTAGCTCCTAAGTCAACAAGGGCATTATCAAAGCAAACATTATTAATAAAGCAAAGTAAAGTGAAACTCCCTGGGTCTTTCTCTATTCGGGGTATGGAATTATTGATATATGAAGCTTTAGAGTAAGCTTCCAAGAATTGTGGTCCATATGATCCCTTCTTTTCATCACAGTAGTATTCATTCAAATGACTTAGAAATGGAATTGTCGTTTGTCTTGTCTCATACATCAATGTACGATTCTGTCTAGCAGATACGGTGTATTGGGAGGATCCAATACGGCGTATCGGGTATGAATCAGCTTTAATAGTAGTCGAGATCGACTTGACTTGATCTCTCGGGTTCGCTTTAGTAGAGCTAGATAGACTTCCAAATCCTCTTTCCTATAGTATCTTGCTCATTTGCCCGATTTGAATCTCCAAAGTTTTAATTGATGCTCCTTGGTTTTGAATGGCAGCATCTGTTGAAGCTCGAATTTCTTTAATCAAATTAGAGCTTTCTTTCGTGTCTCTTTGCTGATTCACTCATAAACTTGCTCAGGGTATCTTCCATAGATTGCCTTCGTTCTTGGTACGAAGGATTCACATTGTTCCTTTGATAGAATCCTGGAGTTGCTGCTTTATATCCCCCTCCTGGAAAAGGGCCACCAAATTACGTGTAGTAAGCTTCTTCGAGGGTTTTCTCTTCTTCTTTGAGTGTGAAATCTTTAGTGTAATGGGGTCCTTTGCATTGTTCGCATCCAACTTGAGTAGCATAGATTTTTTCATTCACTTTCTTGATCTCTCTTCCAAGATTATTGAGTTGTGCTTGTATAGCTGCTAATCCGTCCAAAGTTTCAGTACTTCTTAACCTAGATGTTCCATTGTGCCATTTTTGTAAGTATTCAACCATTTCTTAGATGGCTACCTTTGCATCAACAGCAGTCTTAGATGGTATTGCACCTCTTGAATCAAGAATCTGTCGAGTTAGAATCCCCAATTTATTATAGAACAAGATTACCTCCTGCATCTTCATTAAATAGTGTTGAGGACACTTCATCAAGAGTTCTTTAAATCGCTCCCATGCTTAGTAAAGGTTTTCATCTGGTTCTTGTTGAAAGTTATTGATTTCCTCCATTTTCTTTGCAGTTCGAGCAGGTGGGCAATATTTGTTCAAAAATTTTGTTTTAAGACCATCCCAAGTTATAATTGAACCAGTTAGTTCGTTTCTTAGCCAACGGCTTGCGGCTCCAGTTAAGGACATAAGGAATGCTCTAAGCAACACTTGGTCTATAGTAATATTTGGAATGTGGAATAGATCGACCATCACAAGAACTTTCTCAATGTGTTCATTCGCATCTTCATGATCCGAACCCCTAAAAGTGTTGGTTCGTAGTTCTTTGAGAAATTGGTCTTTTAGTTCAAAGTTATCCTTGTCTTTAATTGTAGGCCTAGCAACTCCCTATCCATAGTTGGATCGAGTTTTGATCATGTATTGTTCCATAGTTTTCGCCATTATTTCCGTAACTTCTTCCTCCAAATATTCTTCTTGGTCAAAAAATAGATCGAAATCAGGCGATCTCGATTCGTCAAGACTTAGAGTCTTGAAGTGCTTCCTAGATGATCGAAATTCTTGTTCCGGATCCTTGAAAGGTGTAAAAAGTTCCTTTGTCAAACTTGTCATGCACTACCTGAAACAAGGGATAAACAATCAGTAGGATAGAAAAATTTTAGCACGAAAATCAATTATGAAAACTAAGATTCTGATTCTATTTCAGATGATCGATAAGCCGTATTCAATTGAAGTGAATACGTTGTATTAATCAGTTGAATGAATACGATGTATTGGACAGAAAGTTAGATATGCCGTAACCAATGGAAGTGGATACGCCTTATCGAGTTATCGACCAAAACAATGTATTAGGAAAACAATTAAATTAAACAAACAAATATATAAGCAAACAATTAAACTAACAAATATACAATATATATATACAGAATATACAAGAATATACACTAATCTAATTAACACTAATCCTATGGGTTAGATCTAATCTAAAAATCAAAATATAAAATAAAAATCAAGATTAATTTTCACTCCCCAACAACGCCGCCAAAAAATGAATGTGTCATTGTGTGGTGTATATTTTTATGATTCAAGTTTTAAATTTATATTTTGCCGACTAAACCAAAAACAACACTTTAACGGGCAGTGTACCCGGTCGGTGGTAGTTTCGTGGTAAGTAGGGTGTCGAACTCTTGAAGTGAGGTTAAATCTATCAATTTATTAATATTTTGGTTATCTAATCTATGTTAGTTCTAATATATTCTAAACCTATGCTAAACCTATGTCAGTCATAATCCTAATTCTAACGGGTAAAAAGGGGTTTTCAGCCTGAGAGACTGGCACGGGTTTGGTTGGTGACTACAATCAATTCAAGACACTTTACCCACAAAAGCAAATTAACAAAAGATAAAAGAGCGGTCGAGCCTTATGACAGAAAACTGTATTAACCATTATTAATCCGATTAGAATGTTGGTTTGTTTATTAAGTGAAATGATTTCTTCTCTCGAGGTGGCATATCATTCTTAGACTTAGGCGAGACTTCTTCCTAAGACATAGACACATTAATTCTGTCA
Source organism: Tanacetum coccineum (assembly GCA_026074375.1). Taxonomy (NCBI): domain Eukaryota; kingdom Viridiplantae; phylum Streptophyta; class Magnoliopsida; order Asterales; family Asteraceae; genus Tanacetum; species Tanacetum coccineum. The sequence continues at coordinate 2,746 of BQNB010185072.1, forward strand.
CAATTAAAGCATCCGCATAAAGCATCCTTATTTTTTGATTATAACCTATCTTAGGGATTAAAGCAATGGTGATCTTGTTAAACCCTAGCTCATAGAGACTTTACCCACTTACCGCTTTACGATGATATATACACTAGTAGTCTACTTGTCCAACTATCTTAGGGTTAAAGCAATGGTCGAGCCTTATGATATAAAACTTTACCCATTAGATAGTTGGACAAGTGGACTACTAGTGTACAAATCACCATAAAGCGGTAAGTGGGAAAAGTCTTGATAAGCTAGGGTTTAACAAGATAACCATTGCTTTAATCCCTAAGATAGATTATACTATGCAAATAAAGATGCTTTATGTGGATGCTTTAATTGTGACATAATTAATGTGTCTAGGTCTTAGGAAGAAGTCCTGCCCAAGTCTTAAGAATGATATGTCACCTCGGGAGAAGAAATCATTGCACTTAATAAACAAACGAACATTCAAATCAGATTAATAATGGTTAATAGAGTTTTCTATCATAAGGCTCGACCGCTCTTTTATCTTTTGTCTAATTTGCTTGCGTGGGTTAAAGTACTTAGAATTGATTATAGTCACCAAACAAACCGTGCCAGTCTCTCAGGCTGAAAACTCCTTTTACCCTTTAGAATTAGGATTAGGACTGACATAGGTTTAGGATAGGTTTAGAATAGGATTAGAATAGACTAGAACTAGCATAGATTAGATAACCAAGATATTAATAAACTGATAGATTTAACCTCGCTCTCAGTGATCGAAACTCTACTTACAACGAAACTACCACTGACCGAGTACACTGCCCGTTAAAGTGTTGTTTTTGGTTTAGTTGGCAAAATATACACCACACAATGACAGCACATCAAGTTTTTGGCGCCGCTGCCGGTGAGTGAAAATTAATCTTGATTTTTATTTGATATTTTGGTTTTTAACATTAGATTAGATCTAACCCTTAGGAGTAGGGTAATTTAGATTAGTGTATATTCTGTATAAATCTGTATATTTGTGTATAATTGCTTCTATACTTGTTTAGATTAGTTGTTTGTGAATATTTAATTGTTTTTCTCAAATACACTGTTCTGGTCGATAAACCGATACGGCATATCCACTACCATCGGATACGGTGTATCTAACTTTCTGTCTAATACAGCATATTCATTCAATAGATTAATACGGCATATTTACTTCCATTGAATACGGTGTATCGATCGTCTAAAACAGAAACAGTAGCTTTCCACATACAATTCTATTTATCTGTGTTTTCTTTCCGTAGAGCCTATCATACTGATTGTTTATCCTGTGTTTCAGGTAGTGCATGACAAGGAGTTCAACTAACGAACTATTTTCACCTTTTGAAAATCAGGAACGAGAATTTCGATCACCTAGGAGGCTTTTCAAGACACTAAGTCTTGACAAAACAAGAACGCCTGGAATTAATCTATTTTCTAATCTAGAAGACTATTCGAAGGAAGAAGAAGCAGAAACAATGGCAGAAACTATGGAGCAATACATGAGCAAAACTCGAGCCGACTATGGATCGGGTGTTACTAGGCCTAAGATCGAGGAAAAAGACAGTTTTGAACTAAAAGGCTAATTTCTCAAGGAACTACGTACCAACACCTTCAGTGGTTCGGATCATGAAGATGCGAACGAACACATCGAGAAAGTTCTTGAGATCGTGGATTTATTCTACATTCCTAATATTACTAAAGACCAAGTGATGCTTAGAGCCTTCTCTATGTCCCTTACCGGATCCCAAGTCGATGGCTAAGAAACAGACCAACTGGTTTGATTACAACCTGGGAAGATTTGAAGACTAAGTTTCTAAGCAAATATTGCCCACCTGCTCGTACTACAAAGAAAATGGAGGAAATTAACAACTTTCAACAAGAGCCGGACGAAAACCTCTATCAAGCTTGGGAACGATTTAGAGAGCTCTTGATGAAATGTCCTCAACACTATTTAATGGAGATGCGGGAGGTAGTCTTGTTCTATAATGGATTAGATGTCCCTACTCGACAAATTCTTGATTCAAGAGGTGTCATACCATCAAAGACTGCTACTGACGCAAAAACAGCCATCCAAGAAATGGCTGAATACTCTCAAAAATGACACAATAGAACATCTAGGACCAGAAGTACTGAAACTTCTGACGGATTAGCAGCAATACAAGCACTACTGAACAACCTTGGAAGAGAAATCAAAAAGGTAAATGAAAAAGTTTATGCTGCTCAAGTAGGATGTGAACAATGCAAAGGACCCTATTACACCAAAGATTGCCCACTTAAAAAAGAAGGGAAAACCCTAGAAGAAGCTTACTTCACGCAATTTGGTGGACCTTTTCAAGGAGGGGGATATAGAGCAACAACTCCAGGTTTCTATCAAAGAAACAACTCGAATCCTTCGTACCAAGAACGAAGGCAATCAATAGAAGATACCTTGAGCAAATTTATAGGAGAATCGGTAAAAAGACACGAGGAAAACTCCAACTTGATCAAAGAGATCCAAGCTTCAACGGATGCTGCCATAAGGAACCAAGGAGCATCAATTAAAACTTTGGAGATTCAAATCGGGCAAATGAGCAAGGTACTATAGGAAAGAGGATTTGAAAGCCTACCAAGCTCAACTAAAACAAACCCGAGAGACCAAGTCAAGTCCATTTCAACCACTATTAAAGCTGATGCAAGCTCGATACGCCATATTAGATCAACCCAATACGCCGTATCCACTAGACAGAACAGTACACTGATGTACAAGTCAGGACAAATGAGGGTTCCTTTTCCAAGTCGTTTGGATAATCATTACTATGAAGAAGAAGAGGGGAACTATGGACCAAAATTCACGGAAGCTTATGGAGCTTCACATATCAATAACACCATACCCCGAAAAGAGAAAGACCCAGGAAGTTTCACTCTACCTTGCTATATTAATAATGTTAGCTTTGATAATGCCCTTGTGGACTTAGGAGCTAGCGTTAGTGTTATGCCTCTATTGACCTACCTTAACTTAGGATTAGGCGAATTAGCTCACAATAAGCTAACAGTGGAATTAGCAGATAGGGCAGTGAAATATCCAAATGGAATTGTTGAAAATGTGCTAGTATGAATTGGTAAATTTACTTTCCCCGTAGACTTTATAATTATTGATATGCCCGAGGATATCAAAGTGCCCTTAATCCTCGGAAGACCATTTTTGTCTACCGCCCGTGCTAAGATTGATGTATACATAAGAAAGATTACTTTAAGAGTTGGGGAATAAAATATTATTTTCAAAAGTGTTAAACCTGCTAGGAGTTTAATTAAGAGGGTCTACATGTTAAGTTTAAAAGAAAGAATGTAACTGATCTAAGAGAGCTGAGGCTCATGGGAGCAACTTTGGTGTTAAATAGATCATTAGACTTCTACCAGTCCGAGAGGACGACGTGTGTAATTGGGGGCTTTCTTTGAGAATAAGAGATTACCTAGAATTAAATGATCTAAATGAACCCTTAGAGCTGAGAAGGAAGATCAATACGGATGATTTAATGCCCACCCGTTGAGGAAGGAGTTATTGTAGTATTGAGGATTTAGAGCTAGGAATGATGATATTAATGGATATGGTGACATCATTGGATATCCTAGTAAGTATGATCATGACAAGAAGATCCATATCGATTATGCCTACAATTTGAAGTTTTCATGCATGATAGGTTTTGAATTCTTACACGCTAATTTTTGCCCTATCTTGTACGTAAATGTAATGTCCAAAAAGTTTCATAACTCTATTATGAGAGACAAATTGGAGTACAAGGGAAACACTGTAGTTGGAGCCTTAATGAACATACCTATCTTTGTTGGAACTTTTTCTGTGATAACTGACTTTGTAGTTTATCTGCGAAGATATGGATGACTAACGTGAATGAAGGAATGGGCGATGTCCCTGGATTTAAAGACTTTGTGTAAAGAAAAGTGCTTCCCAGGAGACAACCCGGATTGTTATTTAATTTTGTTATTGAGTCTGTACATAAAAAGTAGAACTTGGCTTGGTATATCTATTCGAGACCACAGTGATGAGTATTATGGATACTAAAACTGGAGTAACATGTTTACGATATGGTAAATATTTTTAGGATTACACCAAATCGCCGATTTACATTTGTTTATTAACTAACTACTCCGTTATTTAACCTCTAGTATAAACCCTTTTATTTACTCTCACTTTAAGGAGTAAGATACCCCCTAGAACACCCTCCAAAGCCGCTATCCATTCGATTTCTTCTGTTATGTATGCATGAGGAACCGACGAAAAGGGGATTTTTAAGAATTTTTAAATAGACTATTCCATGGAACGACCGAAAGGGAATTTCTATGAATTCCTGAATAGAATATTTCATGGAACGACCTAAAGGAAATTACTAGAAATACCTGAATAAACTATTCCAGAAATATGTAATAGCTGAAATTTGTCACCGCAAAAATGTTTCGTTACACCCTTAGACCTTGGCCTACCCTGTTAGATTAAATTTAATTTACAGTTGCTAGTTTGTTTTCATGGGGTAAAGTTTTATTACCCGAGTCCATGTGCATTGTCTATCTTTGGTGCAGGTTGGATATTTGGCACAATAGCTAATGGGAATCGTATATTAGTAGGATCAAACTCATGTTTATATTTACTATCGTCACAATTACTGGTGACATCTAAAGAAACGAAGAAATATCGAGAGGTGAATTACTAGGAATTATTATGATGCATGAAGACGCGTGGTGACCACTACAACCGAGATCCTGAATGAATAGTTTATGAAAAAAAATTGAAAAAATGAGAAAAACTGCAACAAAAAAAAGATAAGGAAAGTTTGAAGATAATCATTTCACAAAGAACATTTCTGAAGGAATTACATAAAGGATCGATTATTCGTAGATACGTTAGAACAAAAAAAAAATTTTTTTCAACGGATGTTAGAGTAGTGTACAAAGTGGAAGATATCGCCACTATGAGCCTGTAAAGTATGTAAAAAATGTGGCGGATGATTGGAGAAGTTTGACCGTTACTGGATGCCAACTTTTGTTGTGTCACAATGATGCAAGATGTTATAAATAGTCGTGTCTTTTAGCAATGGTAACGAATCGGGAAAAAAGTGTCTAAGCAACTTGTTATTTTAGTCATAATCTATCTGTTTTGTTATTTTTATTTACAAAATTTTAACTTCCATTTCCTAAATAATTACCATTGTCTATGACTTTGTGTTGAAGTAAGAAGATCCCTACCTACTTAATCACTTTTTCATCCTAACGTTGGTTAAATTCAATGAGGACTATGATCGAACACACATGACTTATTTTGTTGTTACATGCCATTTATGTGTCTTTAGCAACCTTGTTGGAATGGTACTTGATCTGGTGAAAGATTGTAAAGAATGATCTAACCCTAAACCTTATTACAAAAACCCTATCTTACCTTTATAAGACTTGATACTCCTTTGCTTTAGTGGTGGAGATGTGTCTCCTTGCCAAGCTTAATGATAGAATACTCGTCACGACCGAGCAATTGAGCGAATTAGTTACATGTTACCACATAGATTAGTTGAGTGATTTGAGGTTTACACTCTTCCTATTTGTCTGAGGTGTTTGGTTGTGTACATGTAATAGTCAAATACATGCTTAACGAAAAATATTCCTTAGGGATACCATTTTTATAAACTTCTAAAGCTAGCTTGAGGACAGTAGAATATCAAGTGGGGAGGATATTTGATTGACATCAATTTTAACGCGAGTCACTTTTCACATAGCATCTTTATCCTGTTATTCTACCCATATTTATAGATTATTGCAAAGAATTGTTACTTAATCGTTTACATTTGAGAATTATAGTAATTATGGAGTACTTGGTGAAACTTAGCAAAAGGCGTGCATTCTGGAGATTAAACAAAGATATTTTAAAGATTTATTATTCTGACACCCAATACACCGTATCCATTAAGGAAGATACGACGTATCTGTGCCTGCACTCACCAAAGACCACAAAGGACATAAGATCAATACGCCGTATCCAGTGCTAACCAATACGCCGTATCAAAGCTATAGTATGTGAATATTCTGGAAGATATCAAGCGTGGTCCCTACTCCAAGAAACCTCAATACGCCGTATCCAATCCATTGGATACGCCGTATCAAGACCGACTCCGGACAGTATAAATAGAAAACTCAAAAACGAGTTTTAAGTGTGCTAAATCATATTCTCGATACCTAAACCATAAAAGTCAATTTTCAGAGAAGAAAAATAGCAGAAGAGGTCAAGCAACGCTATTCATTCCATAGGAGACAACCTGTAATTCCATATACTTTAGTAATCATTTAGTTTTTGGTATCATTCGTTTACTCGGTTAGTTTACCTTGAATAAATAATTACTCTTGTATCTATTATGACGTTTGAAGGCTAATACCTTCGGGTATTAGTGTTGATCCCAATAAAATAGATCTCGCTTAGCTTGTATAAGGCTAAGTTGTATTGAATAAATTCAAAATAACTATGATAGAAACTTTGATTATGAATATCAAAGACTGTGCGGAATCTAGTCAATGATAGTAAGAAGAATTTCAATGAAACAATAATTCTAATGAACACACAGATTAACAAACAAAAGCTTCAATATATTAATACAAATACTCTAACTAGTATTAGGGTTACAAAACCTTGAAGGTATGATGATATCAAAAACAAAGATGATGATTGATATCAAACTCTATGCCCTAGGACCTCCTTTTATACACCAAGAAGTCCTAACCGGCATACAATATTTTCCTAAGTTATCATGACTACTTTTTAACAAATACTACAATACGTAATCTTTACAAAAATATCTCATACATATCATTATAAATTATCTTTATCCTTTCTGAGCAATTAGTCTTTTATCCTTTCAGCCGTTGTAATTCCTTCAACATTTTAACTTTTATACCCATCAACATTAACTTTCATCACCAACATCTGAAGTAACATTTATACCAAGCAACACATAACTAGCAGACTTAACTGACTTAGAAAGTTTTCTTCAATCTTCCATCAGTAGTACAAGTTCACTAGGCAGTAAATAACTTTTACTCTACGCTAGTACTAACTTTACTCTAGCAGTACTACATATACTAGCAAGTACTAAGTTACACTACATAGTAACTAAGTTACTAGACATAGTAATAGCAGTAGTAATATACACTAGCAGTAGTAACTAACAGTACTAACTACTTAGCATATTTTTCATTAAGATTACCAATGACACTAAGTTTTGCTTAGCAGCAGTAACACACACCTGAGTAGCAATAACTTCAAGATCATCAAGAAGTCTTTTAATCTCAACAATCCTCCCCTAAACTTGATATTTATCTTCAAAATCATCAAGTTTCTTCATTAAAAGCTTCATCAATCACCATGAGGATGCTTCCAAACACTTCATTGACCTTTGAGTTGCTTTGTGAGAAGTTTAAGAAGCTGATAGCACATTTCATTCCAATTATCAGCTTGCAGTCTCTTATTGAACATTTTTGTAATTGTTGATGGTTTAAGGGGATATCTTTTATCAACCAGCATGTAGATATGCATAGATTGCATTCTCACAAAATGTACTCCACAGGAATCAATCAACTTTGAAATTAGCACTTTGTTTCCTAGTTGATTCTTCCATACTTCACTTGCTGTTAATGGTTCAAACATAATTTTCAAATCCCAGCATATCATCAATTCCAAGTCTTCCACTGGTTTTGTTGACTTAAATCTAGCTTTTACCAGTTTCCATAAAGTTTCCAAATCTTCTCTGTCAAAGCTTCTAATTATCTGGTAATAGCTTTTCTTGTCTTCTTTGGAAATCTTCCAGTCAATAATGCTTGGAGGCTTAGTAGCCAAAGGAATAGCATCAATTGCTATATCATCTGCATCCTCTGGAACTATCTTTACTAAACTTTAAAACTTAGCTGTTTCTTTATCATCATCCATCTTTTGCTTCTTTTCCTTCTCTTGTTTTAGCTCATCACCTGCTCTCTTTAAGCTACTTTCTTGTGCTCTTGTCTCACTGCCTTCTACCAATTCTGTATCCATGTCTACAAATGTATTTACCCTTTTCATAGCTTTCTCAAATAATTCTTGAATATTGGCAAATGACTTATTCTTCAAATCTTTAGGCTTCCAGTCATGATACTTCTTTGTTGAGCTTTGGTAGGTGGTTTGCTCCTCTTTTCCTCTACTCTCTTAGCTGCAAAGAATTTTCTTCTTTTCTCTAAGAGTTGTTGAAACAGTTTAGACTTTTCTTCAATTGTCAACTCTTCTTGTTCCTCTGCTTACAACCTTTGAGCTAGTTCATAGTCAGTTTCCACCTTATCCTGAATATTATTCCATTATGCAATTAAGGCAGCATTAGCTTCTTCTTTTTCTCTTTCAATCCTTTCTTCTTCATCTTCAAAGGTTCTTCAAGCATGATTCCTTTACCCTTGTCCTCTGAACCTTGATATTTTGCCTGTGATGATTGTTGTAAAGAAATTGTTGTATACTCATCAGGCTCTTACACAACAACCCCTCTTGCCTTGGGTGTTGTTGTAATTATACCCTGCTCTGGTTCTTTTATCACAACCTTAGCAACCTTGGGTTTTGCACTCTTTATCTCTATAAGTGTTTGAGCTAAAGTCATTTCTTCATCAACAGTAGTTGTTGTAGCAATTTTAGTTGTAGCAGTATTAACTACTTCTTCAACAACCTTTTCACTTTGCTCTGCAACAAATACTTCATCACCTTTTAACATACCAGCATCAAATATCTCTTCATCATTAAACCTCCCCTAAGTCTCATTAGTATCATAAACCAAAGTAACCTCTGCATCTTTGTCAATGTCAACTATTTTCCTCCCCTGTTTGGATGCATCCTCCTGATCACCCAAACCTTCATCTTTAGAGGAAACAACTTGTGCAGATCTACCAACCTTGAATAGTCTTTTGAGCTTGTGAGTTCTTGACCCTCCTTTCTTCTATAACCTCTTGACTCTCAACTTCAAACTGGAAATCTCCTGTGCTTTAGTAGTCTTAGTATTTTCCAGGTCAAGGACTCTCTGTTGTAAATTGGTACAAATTTCCATCAAATCATGGAGTTTTAGACTATCCTCACCACTAAGCAGTGGATCATTAGAATTTGTAGGTACATTTTCCTCATTGGCAGCCTTATATGCTATAGGTTCTGTAGGACCACTAGATTGAGGAATCTCAATGTCTTTTCTCTTTGGCTTCCTTGGTTTTTGTTTCTTCTGGGGTTGAGATGTTGATGGTTAAGTAACAATGGGTGTGTGATGGGGATTATTAGGATTAGCTGAACCTTCACCTATTTCTTCCTAAGCTTGAACCATCATGGTTAGAAATAAAGGTGTAACTCTTCTAGAAAAACCTTTCCCTTCCATTTTCATGTTCCCAAATATCTTCTTAGTATGAGAGGGGGTAACATAAATCCTTTTATGATGTGACATATCCCCAACTTGTTTATTCACAAA
>BQNB010185073.1:0-12250 GCA_026074375.1 Tanacetum coccineum
CGAAGGTGTAGATAAATTTGCATACAGATTTTATTTTGTTAGTATGTAGTTTGTGTAGCATTATTCTTTGATCATATTCTAATTATACAAAAAAGTGTTGCTAGAATTTGTATAGATGTTTCACACATATAGAGTTATCTAATTGTTGTAACAAAACCGGAAAACCCGCGCTCCGCAGCGGAGCGCGGGTTACAAACCTCGTTATCTTAACAAAGGGATGCCATTTATTTTTATAATTAAGAATTTGTATGTGTCGTTTGGCATCCCGTTCGACCCCAAATTGTTTTATAAGGATGAGATAAAACTGGGGCAAGTCTAACTTAAAGACGTTTCTGTAAACAAAAGTGCTTACGGCGTATCCAAACCCCATGGATATAGCGTATTGACTCTGAACATTATCCAGACTTTATTTTTCTGCAATTTAAGTTATATTGTCAGACTGGTCGATACGGCGTATTCGTTAAACGAATACAGCGTATTCGACTTCTGACCCGTAATTAGGATTGTTTTCTACAGGTATCGATATGTTGTATCCTGGGGTATGAATACGGCGTATCGACTTCCTATACAGTTTTAGGTTTTTATTTTGTTTTCTAACCAAACGATTAGTCGGAATTAGAATTACACTTGTTTTCCTATATTGTATACAGGAACCTTTTAAAGACGACGTTGGTGGAGTATTTTTTGGAATCTAATGTGTGTTGTAGTCATGAAGGCATTATGACGCCTCTAAAACTCACATTCTTTCTCATAAACGCAACATGGAGAATCATACCGAGCAAATATTAGGGGAGTTTCTCGTTCTAATTCTTTTATTTCCTGTTTTAATGTTATTTTTATACAACGAGGACGTTGTATAATTAAGTGGGGATGGGAATTAGAATGCTACTTGTCCTATGTCACACCTCGCCATGGCGGAAACGCGAGGCATAACATGAAAGATATTAACATAGCACATGGTATCTTTATAGAGGAATACTAAATAGTGTAATAAATACAAAGACACAACGTGTCATGATAACATCCAACAAAAAAAATATCCAACGACCAAATATAAATGATAAGGATTACCATCCATACAGTTCTTGACACATATCATAAACAAGTCAAGAAATCAAATCAACATATGCACAAAAAAACGGCATAGCAAAATCATAGATCTTCAACTTGCATCATGTCTCACTAGCAACTCTCCTAACATCAATTTCTGATCACCTTAGTTACTTGAAAATGAGCGCGAAATAACACGTCAACACTAGGTTGGCGTGAATCCATTGGTTTTATACACCAACCTCAAAACATTTCAAAACACTCCAACATTTCTATAATAAAAATAAAACAGTTGCATGGCATATCGATGAACTATCACAGGTGTTGAACTACAAATCAAAATTCAGCTCATCAACATAATTCAAATCAATATAACTCAAAAAAATATGCTCAACTCAAAAATAGCTCAGCACACCAAGTGGGGAAGGAACGATCCCACGAATCCAAGCCAACACCCGCTCCACTTGTCACTTCAAATTCATAACATACAAGTATAAAGACACATAGCACATGCATTTATAAGCTCACCCATCAAATGATCACAGTAAATAAAACATCCCATACTCAAGCATCGGTTTCCAAACCCCCAATGAAAATCTTAGAAAAGATAAGGGCTATGAACATTCACCTGATGCTAGCTTCCAAAATCCATAAATACTCACAGACACATTCACGAACAATCTAAACTAACATAAACACACAATAAGTACCATCAATTAGGCATTCAAACCCAATATGATGTAACACTCACTATTATGGATGCCTAGTTATCTATCATAGTCCTATACTTGTTTTAAAACTTTACCACATCCTACATTTACTATTTACACTTAAATGTTACACTTCACAGTTTCTGTTTTTAAGCAAAATTTTACACTACTTATGCGACCTAAACGCACCACTTAAACCGGCCTCATAATTCAAACCCATCAAATCTCACATAACTCCCTTATGTGTCTACTGTCCTAACATGTGACTCCCAATCATTAAATGCATACCTAAAGGCGTCCTAAGAAAACCAAAACAGCCCAAAACAGTCCTCAATTCCGGGTCTGATTGCGAACTAGAAAAGTATGACCATAAAAAGCATACTTTAGGCACATGCGTATAATAATTTACTTTGAGGGTATCTTTAATAGACACATAAGACTTAACTTCTGTAGAAGGGCTAAGTCCAATTCAAATTTTAAGTTGGGGTTTACTTCCCAAAATTATACCCAAAATCTGAACCCGTATTTACTGGTTAGACAACGTTTCTTGCAAAGGCTTTTAAAGGCCTTCCCGAACTCAAAATCGTTCGAGGCCGGATTTTTTAAAAAATAGACTCTCTGAACTTATCAAAACTCATAATATTTATAAATAAATTCGTTTCCAATCATGATATATCATCTGAGCAACACGACTCAAAATTCTGCCAAAACTAGAAATCATGATTTAACGCAATTAACCCAACCGATTACACTCATGCTTCAAATTAAACCCTAATTCAATCCTAATTAGTTTAATTACATTATTTCCAGAAAATAGAAACCCTAGATTAATTAAAACCTAATTAACTCTAATCCATCATAATTAAGTTACTAGAATTGAAAGCTTAAAATTAAGAATTGAACATAAACAAGAAAACTTATATTTTTATCTTGAAAAGATCCCTAAAAATTTTTCCCTTCTCTCCTCATTTGGAACCGGTCGAACATAAAAGGGTGTGGGTTTGGGAAATTATTTGTTTGTATTTATAGGCTCCTAATAATTTACTAGATAATTCATAATAAGTATTAGATATTCTAATTAGGGATTCACCTTTTATTTTTATTTATTATTTTTATTACCAAATTTTGGATTTACTATTCAATGCCCAAAAAAAAATATTTTTTTTCTTTTCTTTTATTAATTATTAATTCTCTTTATACCATAAGTTTTATAAAAATCTAAGCTAATTTGTTAAGCCGTTTTGCTTGAAAACTACTTTCTAAAAATAACTTTTCATTTCCAAATTCAACACTTCTATATATGGATAAGTTTACCAAAAACTCTCGATATTTTAACAAACTCATTTCTTTCACCAATGACACGCTTCCTCATTTTTAATTAATCACCTAGACATCCACGTTAATAACCCAAAACTAATTCTCTCAAACTACTAAATCAATTCCAATAACACAATAATATTAAAATAGAAACATTTTCTCCATCAATAACTCATTTTTACTTAACTTAACCTCTAAAACCTAAACTTATCTTAAATTACCAACACAGAAAATACGTATACGTATAAATTTCTACACATTAATCACAAATTGCTTAAATCTCAAAAATCATGTTTCCTTGTCCACTCAAAGTGAACGAAATGAACACAACCAATTTTCACCACCATATCCAATCTCATAAGATGAGTACAACTCAATAGATTGAATTATCAAATACCTCACATATCCCACAAAACTCATATAAACACACAAAATCAACCTAGAAACATACATACCCATAAATCATACTTATAGAACAGATATTTAGGATCAACACTCATGGTTTGACCACCGCCTCAAGCCATGAGTTGTTACATTATCTCCCCACCTTTAGAAAATCCACATCCCGAGATTATCTACTCGAGGCAATTAGCACTATCGACAAACAGCTAAGGATCACTTAAAAAACCTCATTTGATCCCTGCGATCCCAAGTAAACTCAGGACCACGCTTCGAATCCCAATGAACTTCCACTAATACTATTATATTACGCTTTTACTCATGACCTCTAGGTCACAAACATCAACGGTTTCTTGACAAAACAAAGAGTCTTGTCAACCTTAATCTCGACTAACTTCCACGATCCCGAATCCAACTGCTAATAGACTTTGCATACACCCAAGGGTTGCAATTACAACACAACAACCCCAAACGAAAAGAAGCCATCCCACTACATGAACCTCACGATCAGTACATCGAGTAAAACTTCATCAAAAATCCTTAAGTAGTTGTAACAACTCGATTTACAACCGTCTCCATAACTCATCAAACAAGAACTGTCTTGAACACCAAGTTATAATCTATGTTACAAAACCAACGAGTTCTTTAAAAAATGCAGCTCGACTTCGAGTTTATTCATAAATAACTTAAACGCAAAATCACAACACATCTAAAGGCATACTAAGGTCTACAAGAAACCTTCCGTACACTCAAATTTCAACTACACGAAAAAAACTCCCAAGTATTCCTTGCTCAACGAACAAGTATAGATACTCAGTTTACCTGAAGTCCTAAAGACCTCCCTATCCAATTCCCGATACTTAGCTCATAAGACAGAAATTCTCAACCGAACTATAGTCCCAATCCATCCAAGGATCTCAAATGGTCCTATATAAACTCGGTCTAACAGTCCCTTTCTTTCCAAACATACTCGCAACTACCTCCTCTCTCCAAGGTGAAGTCTACCTTCAAACCACCCATATCCTACTACAATAATTCACAAGTTACTCACTACACCAAGCTAATCTCTTTCGAAAATTCTGCGTCCGTACCCAGCCTTTCTTGTATTACCACTATCTTGTTGGTTGTTTCTTGTACCAAATTCAATCCATTTAACTCACTCTCTCCAGTTACGGCCCATAAAGCGGTAACCTACATTCCTTTCCATACCATGTATAGGATCCCTAGATCATTCCATATATTAAATCACAAGATCAATGGCAATAAAAGATTAACATTAAAGAACTTTTGATTGAAAGAAAAACAAGAGTTGCTACAAACCCTTAAGATGAAAAATAATAATGGAGTAGCTAACCTAATTTTGACTAAGCACTACAGGATGATTTATACTGACAGGATTCTCTTGCCTTGTGAGGGCTTTCTTGGGCTTTTTTACATCTAGGCCCGTATACATAATAAACCATTAATTCACATGTCACATTCGAGCTAGCACTCATAGTCTTGCATCTTCGAGTGACCGAAGCTTCTTTGTTCGGGTCCATTTATGTGAACCTAACAATCTCCCCCTAGATGAGGTCATGAGAAGTTATTTGAAGCTCACTCGTGCTTGTCTCTTTAGCTCGTTGATGATAGGGTACTTCACTTGTTGTGCTTTGGTAATTCAATCTTTAACACCTTGATCATTGATCTTCAGGAACCTTGATGTGGATGACTTTGATCTTGATCTTTTACTTGTTAAGCTTTACTTCACCTGATTACTTTGTGATCTTCTCCGCTTTAACTTTGCATACGCTGATCTTTAGTCTCACATGCTCAATCTGTGGAATATCTTTGAAAGCACATGATGATGTATCTTCTGCTAATCTCCCATAACTTTAGCATTTGAAGAAGACATTGATTTTTCTAAGACTTGTGCGAGAAGCTTTGTATGTAAACTTTCTTGATTTCTTCAGATATGGTGAAGTAAGGATACGAGCATAAATTGTCTTTTGCATCGGATATCTTTGAGTCGTCATTTTACGCTATGATAGAACAATTAGTCCACCAACAAAAACATTTTGTTATGTAAAATCCACTAATGTGTTCTTAGAAAAAAAAAAACATTTTGTGCACACACAAAGGTTTTATATTTTGAAAGGACCGAGTATAGACGATACTCAATCTGGTCGGTTACATTAACCTCTGATTTACGTGAGGATTCAATGATTCAGTATGTCTAATAACTGCACCTGTGATTACGATAGATTCATGTCAATATAACCTTCTTGACAGGTTTTCCGGCACGTGACAAGCTAGTTCCTCTAATACCTAAGTATCAGATTCCCTAATGTTCGCCGTTCTCTAGACCAGATGTCCGAAGACTAACACACTATAAGTATTTCTACTAATAGAATGGTAAAGAGTGAGTCAGTACAGTTACTATCTGCTGACTATACCGTATAATTCCTTTTATCAGCGTTTTACTTCTTAATACAATTAAGTACCGTAGAAGGCCTGTGGCAAAAATGATTTGAAAAACATTCGATGTGCTTGTGAAATTTATTTGGGGCACACACGAAAGTTTAATCAGAATGCTCTGATGATGTTTTGAAAAATATCCCGAAAGATATGAAGTGCCTCGGGAAATCCAAACTTGTACAAGTACATTTATGGAAATCCACTTCACTAGTGGGCGCAGTCCGAAGACCAGGCATGAGCATTCATACGAATACCCTGGTGGTACAACATCTCTTTCCTCAGCATTCTTAAGATTCACTCTTCACGAACATGAAACCAAAAGATTCTTTTCCGTATACAAGATACGTGTGTAAAACACAGAAATTTTTGGTACCATTGACCATTTTTGATCATATTAACACTTATGCACCCCCTACACATGTGCATCATAAACCGAAAGATGTTTAGCACATGCATGGTAGACTTAGCAAATTAGAATCAAGCAAAATCCATTAATATACCGTTTATTTTTAAGTCGCATTCTCTCACCCCGATCAAAAGTAATGACCCACTTGTGAATGGTTTTTGATCTAGACTGGACTTAAAATGATCAATCTCCCCTCAAAGAATTGACAGTGAAGGTGAAATATCACAAATATCAATTGAGGCAAAGGGGGTTGAAACAAGTCCCTTTAAAATACCCCAGACAGAGAATGATACTTCAATCTGTCTTGAATCTTGTAAGCGGAGTGGTCCATGGTCAATCTTTCAGCAATAGAAATCAAGCAACATTACGTCCGTAGTTTGTCCTGCACAACTGTTATATATACTGATCTCCTCCTCAACCATGACCCGTGTCAATGTTTGATTTGGTTAACCCGAACATGTTTGATAAAACAAGTTGTTTATGAGAAAAATTAGTTCGGGGCTTAGACAACTTCTTGTCTATAACAAAAAACTCATACCCGAATGATAATCCCCACCTTAGGGAAAAACTCATCTCACGAAAGATAAGTATCCTAACTACCTTTAACATCCACAATACATGTCCTAAGCATAGCTAGAAATGGGGTGACTTAGTCAGTCCATTGACTACACCCAATCGCACTGTATTTTCTTGGTTTTTGGACTAACATTTTGCAGGAAAAGCAAAGAAAAGTGTCAGAGTGAGTTGGTGAGAATAAAAACAGAAAGAGAGTTGAATATAGTAAAAACAGACAGAGTGATTTGGTGAGAAAAAGAATTGAGAGAAGTGGTGAGTTGAAAAACAGAAAGAGAGTTGAATATACTAAAAACAGACAGAGTGATTTGGTGAGAAAAAGAATTGAGAGAAGGGTGAGTTAAAAAACAGAAAGAGAGTTGAATATATTAAAAACAGACAGAGTGTTTTGAATGGAATTGGAGTTAATGCTGGTGAAAGTTAATGCTGCAAGGCATAAACTTACTGCTGCTGGTGAGAACTTTTCTGCTTTTTGGTTGACCAGCTAACAGCCGATGTCCAAGAATTGAGCTGGAGCCAGAAGTACTTTCCGTGTGTCATGACACCCTGATAATCGCATCTGCAAAGCTTTTAGACATCTCAAAGCTGGAGTCCTTCGGATACCACAGACCCATGGGGATGGTTCCCTTTGAGGTATCGAAAGATCCGCATTATAGCAGTAGGTGCATTTCTGTAGGCTTACGCCATAGGTACCGTGCACACATACAACAGCAATACTTATGTCAAGTCTAGATGCACTAAGATACATAAGGAGAAAAACCAACCATACCACGAAATCTGTAGGATCTATTAGCTTTCCTCCCTTATCTTCATCAAGGTCGGGATCTTTCCATTGGGAGTGTCAATGGGTGTGCATGTGTCAAAACCAAACTTTTTCAAGATTCTTGAGATATTTGGATTGAGTTGATACAAATGGCCTTTGGGACTTTGAGAAACTTACGTAATCCTAAAAAGAATGACATTTGTCCCATCATCGACATCTTGAAAGTTGAGTTCATCTCAAATGCAAATAATTTGCATGCTTTGGGGTTGGTAGAGGCAAAAATAATATCATCAACATATATTTGTACCAGTAAGATATGTTTGCCTGCTTTCCTGGTGAATAGAGTTGGATCGACCACGCCTTTTGTAAATCCTGACTTGAGTTAGAAACGCTTGATAGCTTTGTTCATACACGCCACGTGAGCTTGTTTAAGCCCATAGAGAGCTTTCTTGAGTCGGTACACATGCGATGGATGCTCTGGATCTACAAATCCTTCTGGTTGACTAACATAGACAACTTCATTCAGTTCGCCGTTGAGGAAGGCGGTTTTCACGTCCATCTGGAAGATGACCATGTTCATACTTGCTGCGTGAGCAATGAAGAGTCTGATCGCTTCTAATCTAGCAACCGGAGCAAATGATTCCTCAAAATCAATACCAGCTTCCTGACGATATCCTTTCGCCACTAACCGAGCTTTGTTCTTCAAGACGTCTCCATATTCATCCAACTTAATTTTGAAAATCCATTTGAGCGGGATGATAAGAATATTATCTGGACAGGGTACAAGTATCCATACATCTAGATGTTCAAACTCATGAATTTCTTCCTGCATAGCCTCAATCCAGCACGAATGCTCTAAGGCTTGCTTGAAATTCTTTGGTTCAACATGAGTAAGATTTATTGAAGAAAACACCAATTGCGGTGTTTATAGCTTATTTCCTGGTAATGGAAAGGTCGGAATCTTTAATCCCCAATAATGTTTTCAAGCGAATGAGCTTGAGTCCACTTTTGCACGTGAGGTAACTGGTTGTTGGGAGTAACGTCGATATTGACAGTGTTGGAAGAAGATGCTTCTGAATCAGTTTCAGGAGCAGTATAGGTGTCAAACACATTACTGTCAACATATTTCCATAACTAGAGCTGCAAGTCGTTAGCTAAGAAACAAACCATATGGTTTGATTACAACTTGGGAAGATCTGAAGATAAAGTTTCTAAGCAAATATTGACCACCTGCTCGTACTGCAAATAAAATGGAGGATATCATCAACTTTCAGTAAGAACCGGATGAAAACCTCTATCAAGCTTGAGAGCGATTTAAAGAACTATTGATGAAGTGTCCATTAATATATTAACAAAAATTGGCAGGATGGTAGTCTTGTTCTATAATGATTAGTGTTCTAACTAGACAAATTTTTGATTCAAGAGGAGCTATACCATCAAAGACTGCTGCTGATGCTAAGGTGGCCATCCAAGAAATGGCTGAATACTCTAAAAAATGGCACAATGAAACATCAAGGACCAGAAGTACTAAAACTTACAGATTAGCAGCAATACAAGCACAACTTAACAATCTTGGAAGAGAAATCAAGAAAGTGAATGAAAAAGTTTATGCTGCTCAAGTAGGATGTGAACAATGTAAAGGGCCCCACTACACCAAAGATTGTCCACTCAAGGAAGAAGGGAAAATCCTTGAAGAAGCTTACTACACTCAATTTGGTGCACCTTTTCAGGTGGGGGGAGAGGTATAGAGCAACTACTCCGAGATTCTATCAAAGGAACAACGCAAACCCTTCGTACCAAGAACGAAGGCAATCTATAGAAGAAACCCTAAGCAAGTTTATGAGTGAATTGGCAAAAAGACATGAGGAGAACTGTTACGGTTGTCGTAAGGGACTTCTACAAGAAGTTTTACAACTCCCTAGGCAGTGTACCTAATCGTTATAGTGTAGTATAGGCAAGACTCGGGGGTTGTTATCGTTCTCTAGGGGAATAGGTTGGGAAGGCTTGATCACGGTCTAACAGAATTCTAAGGGTTGAGAGAAGATTCTTTTTGTATTTTTATGTTTATAGGAAAGCAGGTAAAATCATATATTTGAGAGGTTGGTTGGTTTTAGCTATTAAACTAAATAATAATCTAAGCTACTGGTGATAACAATATAATAAAGATTCCCTAGATTGCTTCTCTTAGTGTTGTTGCTTTGTCACACTTGTGATGATCTATGTAAGTATTTCTTAAGTCATGAACGAATTACATGAACCTGCCGCCTATTTAATATTTTCCGGTTAATCCCCCAACGCACAAGTTAGGTAGTATGAAGACTATTACAAGGCCCCTAAGAGGATATATTAATTCAATTGAATACATAAAGAGTGAGATCCATACCATATAAGGGGCAAGGTAGTATGAAGACTGTTACCCGATGGTATCCTTTCTACACAATCATGTTTTCCTAGACATATCAACAGCGATATAGACAAAAGTTGGTTTTCTAAGACCTAACATGCATATTCATCAACAACGAAAGCAACATCACTAGATCAACATCCTAGGTTCATATAATCATAAATAAACACAATGGAAGGTTTAGCCAAAGCATGTTAAAGATAAGAAAGACAGATAGAATCACAACAACAGGACATATTGAATGATTAGATAGTATTACTGATAAAACATGAATTAAGGAAGTAAATAGGGTTTTTAGGCCTAAATTGTCCCTAACAGCTGCTAAATGAACTAGGGTTCGTCTCTTTCTTTTATTTTAAAGTTACACACTTAAAACCCTAAAAACAAATTTGTATATATAGGGAAATCGCTGTGACGGCGTCGCGTTTTAATCGTGACGCCGTCATGAATAGAAAATTCTAGATAATGGGCTGGATCGTACATTCTGACACCACTGGAGTCTTTGTGACGCCATTCTTTTATTATTGGTGATGGCTTGTGTTGGGTCACGTGTAATCTGTGACGCCTCAAAGCTTTTGAGTAGAAATCTTTTTTCTTTTTTTTTTTTTTAAGGGGGGAATGATGTGGTGTTGGTTAATAGCTTTGTCCGTTTTCCTTTCTTTTTCCTCCAATGAGGCCTAAGTCACGTGTATTTCCTCTAAATGCCTTCCAAATGCTAAATACCTAAAAAGGAACGATTAAGTACCTATTTTGGGCATAAATGCACGATTTAGGGGGTTAAACGACCCCGAAAAAGTGTATAAAATGACACCTCATCAAATACCCCTACACTTGGGATTTGCTTGTCCTCAAGCAAATGGGATTTTCTACCTAGACAATAGCAATAGAGAGTCAGTTTTACCTACCTTTAAAAGGATTTTACAACACATACTTCTAGACCTTGTAATTAAAAGCAGGAATTTTACTCAGCACCTCAAATATTGAATGACATCTCACCAAATACCCCTACACTTGGGATTTACTTGTCCTCAAGAAAATGGGCTTTACTACCTAGACAATAGCAATAAAATTACCATAGGCTTGGTAAAGGATCAAACCTCCACCGCAAGACGCAAATATTAATCATTACTATCAAAGAGGCTTTTAAGGGTTATGGGGTGTAGGTGAAAGATAACATTAATGGAAACAGAAATGGATGGGAAATATTTAGGGGTGACTTTTTGGGTGAATTTGGGGTGAAGTGGTTAGTTAATTACTTACAAGAATACACGTCGGTTGGGTTGCTAAGACAAAGACTCGGACAAAGATATACAAACTCTACAAAACTCTACATCAATCTCTTTTCTTTTTCTTTTTCTTTTCTTTTTTGTTTTGAATGATAAAAGATAACATAATACATCACTTGGGGTTTATAAACACACCCCTACTTGAGTTTTAGAACTCATAATTACAAAGCAACTAATGACCCGAATTGAGATGGATCAACATAACATGGAGACTATCGAAAAAATATGGGGGTAATGATTTAACTTTTCTTCCCCATTCTTCTGCAAAATAAGTACTACCATGAATCTCAATCATCCCAAAACTGTATTTATAAGGATAAGGACTTGGAAACCGTGTACTCAAATAATTAACTTGGGTTAAAACAATAATGTACTAAAAACGAGTACATACAAGGTAGGCTAAGGCGATTTGAGTGTAACGATTGGTTGTAGGGTTAAAAATGCTCTTCATTAATAATCCGGATTAACCAAAAAGTTATGAAAACCATGAAAAGGATAGGCTCGAAGGGGTGTACTAGAGGTATCATGCACTAAAAATGAGTGCATGGCAAGGTGTGGGATAGTTATATGATCGAGGTTACCATCATAACAACTACAGGTTTAAAACATGGGTTATCCTAGTGCCTCTTATCTAGCAAATCCTAATACTCACTATGCAGTCTTGGGAACATCATAAAAACAAGTTTTAGAATTTAATGCACTACCGGTACACTCATATAAATTTAAACCGATACCAATGCTCTAGAAAAGGCGACAAAACCACATATACACATCTATAACGATGGAATAGATACACACGATTGCTCACTCCTTAACTCGAGAAAGATAAAGGTAAAATTATCTTAGGTATCAAAGATGGATACCCGAATTCCTGAAGATCTAGGG
>BQNB010185076.1:0-12250 GCA_026074375.1 Tanacetum coccineum
CTGCTGATGCTCCAGAGATCTATATGCAAGAATTCTAGGCTTTGGGCCACTGCTTATGTTCATAATCGATCTGTCAGATTTAAGATGAATAACAAGAAGCACATTCTCGGTCTTGATCAATTCAGAGACTTTCTTCAAATTTGCCCTAAAGTCGGTAATAAGAAGTTTGTAGAACCACCTATTGAGAAGGAGATCCTCATCTTTCTAGCTCATCTTGGTCATTCTGGAGATATAAGGAAAATCACTGACGTTAATGTCAATAAACTGCATCAACCCTGGAGATCATTTGCTGATATCATCAACAAATGTCTTAGTGGTAAACCATCATATGACAGTCTTCGTCTTTCTCAAGCTCAAATCTTGTGGGGTATGTATAATAAGAAGACGTTGATTAATGCAAATCTTTCTTGGGAGGACTTCATTTTTAAGATTAAGAAAAAAACACGAAAAGGGCAATGCGATGATACTATCCTCGGTTCACCAAGTAGTCGTCAACTATGTCATGAAAAAGATCCTTCAATTCTATAAGAAACAAGATCAATTGGCCACGATGCATAAGATAGACCCAATGTTCACTACAATCAAATTTGTATCTCAAGATGAAGCCACTCATTATGTACGGAGCTATCAGCCATGGCATTAACCAACGAGGACATCCGCAACTCTGAATCATACCAAAGAGATAATTAATGAGCTAGGGCTTCAGGAACAATTCCTCCTAAGACAAAAGGAAGCAAGAAGAAAGCTAATACAGACATAATCACTCAACAGAAGCCTCCCACTGCCCCCAAGGAAAAGAAGTCTGGAAAAGCAAAACAGAAGACTGCAGAGTTGGAGACTATCTCTGAGGCTGACTTGACAGAGGCTGAGCAACTCAAAATAATCACAAAGAGAAGCCGTCAAGAAACTCACAGCTCTCATGCTAGTGGTTCTGGTGCAGATGAAGGAACTGGTGTTACACCAGGGGTTCCCGATGCACCTGATTATGACTCAGAGGATGATATCTCTTGGAAATCAAGTGATGATGATCAAGCTGATGAGCAAGCTGAAGATGATGAAGATGCAGGTAAAAATGACGTTAATGAGACTACTCAGGATGATGAAGATGATGATGACCATGATGATGATGAGAAAGTTCAAAATGATGATGAACATGACGTTGATGAGACAGTTCAAGAAGATGATGGTGAAGAGCAGACTGAATCAGATGTAATATGGTGGTGATTTTGTACATCCCAAAGCTCACAACACATACTGATGAAATCATACAAGACGAGGATACTGATGAAGATGATTCTAGTATTTCATCATCTGATGAAGAAATATTGACATATGTAGAAGGAACGAATGTTTGAAGGATCAAAGATGGGATGAAGATGCTACCTATGAAGATGGTACAAGTGAACTGAGAAAGTCAAAATACCAATACCATCATGATGGAAAGAGATAAAGTAATGACAGATGTTGAAGACACTCATGTGACCCTAACTCCGGTAATCCTGATGGTCAAACAACAAAGTTCATCTGTATCATATGGATTCGTCTCCAACATGCTGAATCCAAACCAAGATACTGGTGTTGATGATATTTTTCGACAACATACTGAAGCCACTTCTCTTATTGATACTTCTGTTACAGCTATCATGGAGCCATCCTTCACTGCACAAATCAATCGCCCTCCAACACCGTATCCTCTCGACATTCAAACTCAACAACCACCAATTATGACACCGGCAACTACTACAAGCTCCTTACTACAAAATCTTCTAACTTTGCTCATTGTTTGGTCTTTGATTATAGAGACTGAAGTGTTAGAAGACAACTTCTCAGAACTCTAGGCGACCAATCAATATGCCGAACACTCTCCTCTATTCCTAGCACCGTTGATCAATATCTAGCGAATAAAATGCAGGAAGCAGTAGACGTTGCAGTCTAATTGAAGTATGAGAGAATTCGAGAAGATCTACTACTGCAAATCAACTATTCCTTGATTCAATTGATGACTGGAATGAAGAAAATATTAAGGAACAGTCAAAAGTAAGTCTCTCCCAAAATATTCCAAAAGTCGAGAAGTTTCGTAACCGATCAACTTGAGTCTGAGGTTCTGTGAGATCATCAAGGATGCCAACACGATCTTATGCTGTAGCTGCAAATTTTCAGAATTAGATCAGAAAAAAGATCTAATAGACAAGATGGAAGCAAACAATTCTATCACAGGTGTCCGAACTTTCTAGAGACAGCTCTACAAGGCATTAGTTGAGGCGTATGAAGCTGACAAGATCTTGTTAGATACATATGGCGATACAGTCACAATTAAAAGACCTAGAGATGGTGCAGATGATGATCAAGAACCCTCCGCTGGAACAGACCGGGGGTCCAAAAGAAGAAGGTCAGGAAAGGAACCCGCTTCTACCAGTGCTCCAAGTGAAACGACAACCAAAGAGAACATCAGGAATACTACCAGTACAGGATCTAAGACTCACACGAAATCTGCTAGCCAATCTGCTCCAGTAGGGGAAGCTATGCACTCTACAGATGTCTTTAAAGGACCTGCAGACCAGGAGTTCGAAACAGGTGTCCAAGATGAACAAGCCGAAGAAGAGGTTCAACATCTTCCTGACTGGTTTCAAAAACCTACGAGACTACCTTCTCCTGATCATGCATGGAATACGTCTGTTCCTGCCGTTCATGAATCTGTCCAACCTGGCTTTACATCTGGTACAACAGGAACCCTCGAAGTCGTTCAATGAAACTAACCGACTCTACATTTGACTTCTCCGCTTTTGTGCTAAACCGGCTAAATGTTCAAACTCTAACACCTGAATTGCTAGCTGGTCCAACATTTGAGCTGATGAAAGGCACTTGCAAGAGTTTGACTGAACTGGAATATTTTTGTGAGGAGGTCTACAAAGCCACAACCAAGAAATTAGACTGGATCAACCCTGAAGGTCGCCAATATCCGCATGATCTGCGACAGCCACTACCGTTAGTTCCAAATTCTCAAGGTCGTCGTGTTATACCATTTCATCACTTCATCAATAACGACCTGGAATATCTACGTGGTGGTGTGTCAAGCCGAAAGTACTCTACTTCAGTAACGAAGACTAAGGCTGCAGATTACGGACATATCAAATGGATAGAAGACTTAGTGCCTAACTCGATGTGGAGTCAAACGATCGTCAAATACGACAAATTCGCCCTCTGGGGAGTCTCGCATTGGGGCAAGAAGCGACGACAGTTCTATGCATTTGCAGCCTTAAGGGAATCAGCTCGGGACGTCTATTCAAAAAGACGGATCATTGCTGTCACAAAGGTTGAAATTGTCGAATGGCATGATTATAAGCATCTTGACTGGATTACAGTACGAAGGGATGATGATGTTCTCTACAAGTTCAAAGAAGGCGACTTCCACAGACTAAGGATCCAAGACATTGAAGATATGCTGCTTCTTCTTGTGCAAGGAAAAGTGACTAATCTAAGCGTTGAAGAACGTATTGCATTTAATGTCTCCTTACGAATGTTTACACGAAGAGTTGTCATCCAGCGACGTGTGGAAGATCTTCAACTGGGTGTTGAAAGTTATCAGAAGAAACTTAACCTCACCAAGCCCGACACGTACAGATCATAATCTGAGATGACAACGAGCTTACACTCCATATCGGAACCCAAGAGGATTCATTTAACGAGACTAAAAGACAAGAAGACGATGATGCGCTTTGACGAACTCACACAGTTAAGCGATGGTAACTCTAGATGACGTTCAGACTGTTTCTTATTTGATCGCCTCTAAGGGAAATAAGAATGGTAGTACTTACAGTGACCTTTTGGAAGCCAACGTGACAAGGCAACGCGTGAGCCATGATACAGGCGATTGACAAGAGGCTAAAGTCAAGGAGATAAAGAGGAGTTTGGAGAAATTTGTCGGTGAAGACCTTACGGGGGTGACCTTCGACATACTACAAGGACATTATGGTTTATCATATGTTGTTCTATCTTAAAAGGTATATCCTCGAAATTATAACTTATCTTGTGTATTATGTACATTATTTGTTGTAGACTTATTGTGGAATTAAAGATTGCTCGAGTACAAATTTTTCAAGAATTTCTCAGTAAATTCAAAAATTTCAAATAATTGTACTCGGCATCATCTTATAAACCCTCAAAAATTGAGGGGGAGCAATAAAATGTTCCAATCTGCTATCATATCGCATTTTGTCCCCGAACGGTTAATCAATTGATATCCAAAATATCAAGGGATTAAATTTTGATAAGGGGAGAAATGTGATTAACCCAGGACTTAATAAATATTGACGAAGTGATCAAATAAATAGACTCAATGCACTCCACTACCTAGCATGTACTACGATTACGATGCACATGTTAAGGGGGAGCTTTTAGTGATGATGAAAAACTCTCAAAGTGTAAATGTTTTGATATATATATCAAACACTTTGATTGAAATTTTCAATGTTTTTGGAAGGATTGTGATGAAATACCCAAAGATGACATGTTCTTAAATCTTGAAGTTATGGAGGTTAGGCTTAGGTTTTCAGATCCCATGATCCAGACAGACCGGAGGGATCTACCCAGGATATCCCTAGTTCGTGGTAGAAGTCCCTTAGGTATGATTAAAAAGGAGAATAAAGTGAGAAAGGAATAATGCGACTGAGATGGAGCTAACACTGGACAACCAACAAGGTGTTAGTCCATGAAGTCTCAGGTAAGCATTGAAGGGTTGAGAATGAAAGAAAAAAAAAAATAAGGATAAGGGTGAAAATAAAGAAGCCTCCATACACTTAGGCAGAAACGGGTCAATACATATGCTGTTAGCAAACACTCAGTGTTGTCTGACATGAAGACAGTCTATGGAACCCAGTGACGTAGGCACAAACCTTACAGCTTACTCAAAGTCAGAAAGACTTTGTTTCAAAAACTTCACGGGATAACACTCATTTCTATTGACTTTCCCCAATTCGGAGTTGTTGATATTGAAAAGGTGGCAATCAGCTCCAGCCTCCGATCACTAAAATTAAATGTGCACTCATTAGTCTTAGAGCAAAAGAGGATCATCATAAATCTCATTTAGGACACTTGCCAAATTTTCTTGTAAGTCACACAATGTGAATTACAAGATACAATTTAAGAGTCCTTCGCATTATCTTGTGATTTTGCCAGAACATCAGTCGTGAATTTATTCACATTGAAGATGGAATCCCAGCTTGAGTCAATATCAAAACAAGCTCATGTAGGTAACTTGTGCGATTCTTTTATGAATCAAACTTGTGACAACTGGAAGAAACGATGGTGCGATTTATAGAATCAAACTTGTTCAAGGAAATGCGATTCAACGGTTGTTAATGAATTTTTGAATGTAAAACACTCTCGGTGTGTCACAAAAATAATTTTGTAAGTGATTACACCGATGATTTTCTAATCAAATTTTCTATATCAATCGATGAGTTAGTAACTTACTTGGTTCACTCTTATCGTGCTGTCTGCTTTGGAGACAAACCCCATTCCGATAATGAGAATACATGCTGAGTACGAAGAATCTAATACTTATGTGTTAGAAAGATTCAATACTTCAGCTGGAAATCCTGTCAAGAAGATTCTTCTTAAATTGAATCTATCTGATCACAGGTCAATCCTCACGGATTCGAAGGTTTCTCCAACCAAACCTGGACGAAGGACAAAGCCATATTCGTCCCCCTGCTTTATTGCTAACTGTTCTCTGCAGGCTATGTAAAATGGTGGTGGAGGTTCCTGATTCCAGCTGGCTCACAAGATCCATAACCACATGCTCATACCCACCGGACAACTAAAGTCATCATGAAAAGCTCAAGTACCATGTTTCATGACTTCCGCTAATCTTATACCACCATTTTCTAGAAGTGTCAAAAGTGTTAAAGTTAAAGAATTTCAAGAAAGATGCAACATTAAAGCTTTTCAAGAATGGTATGAGCATGTCGGTCCAGAAGTCGCAAGTCCACAAGGTGGCAAAGTTGCAAGATGGTGTAGAGATTGTGCTTGGGTACAATAACCTTAGGGTTTTTGAGCAGGAAATCCAAGGTGCCTTAAAAACATCTTCAAGTGCTCAAAATGTTGCCTTTGTTTCACAAAGCAAAAGCAGCACTAATAAGGTTAAGTCTGGTTTTACTAGTTCCTACAGTACTTGCACTCCTTCTACTTCTTCAACCAATATTCCTGAAAAAGAAGTTTGTTGGAAACACGAAAAGTGTCGGTCACTTCCAAAGTTGTAACAAGTCTTAGCTCGTGGTTAGTATAAGGATTAGATTAGTAATCTAGTCCGGCCCAAGGCCCATGGGTGGCCCAACTCCAGCCCATGGGCCGGCCATGGTAGTATTTATACACCCTCTCCTAGTCTTGGAGAGGGTTGGTTGTTCATTGTTGGTTGTTCACTTTGTTATTTCATTCCATACATTCCATAATACACATATCATCCATTCCATCCAAGTTTCTCTAACAATCCAACCCACATCTCACTCATTGTTCTTGGTTGATTCATTAGATTACTAGTATTCTTCAACAAGCATCATGATTTGAATTACATACACATTTGCTACAAGTTACACAAATAACGTTTACATTTAAAGTTATGGAATTTAAACTGTCATTAGACGCTGTTACAAACTTTTTTTTATTTGAAATACTAAAACTCCTATGGTGGTCTTGTACATCCTTCAGTTTAATCTTCACTTGACTATTGTTTCGCATGACCTTATATTTTATTTGATTGCTCCTAAGCTGTAGTCTTCTAACACTAGATTTATGAATTACTCCTGTAGAATTAGACACGTGAGGATTAGTATTCCTACAAGTCTAAGGCAACTGGGATGTTCTAGGTTGTGTAGGAATGGTGTCTAATTGATACATTCCTGGTTTAATCACATTCTTGTTAATTTTAGCTTGTTTTCTAGTTTGTGTTTGAAGTACATTCTGTGGAGTGACTGGTTTTGATAACCCTTTGCTCACATCTGTCTTGGTAACCGACCTTGGTTTTGAAAAATTTCTCTTTTCAAGAGAATCTGAAAAAGGAGTCTGTTTACCCAAAACTGATGGTTTAGGAACTCTAATTGCATTAGTTTGACGAATAACATGTGGTTTGTCAAACTTAGTTTTCACAGACTTTCCTTTTGATTTTTCAATGAGTTTCTTAAACTCACTGATGGCAATGTCTCGGTCTTGTAATTGAGCTTTCAAATCTTGTATTTCGAAATATTTTTCATGAAGTTCTCGAAATGAAGTTGATTGTTGTTCTTTTAAAACTTTGTCATTGTTAAGTTGTGCTTGACAGCCTTGTAAAGCAATTTCAAGGGAAATGAAGTGTTTCTCAAGTTTAGCAAAACCCCTTAAAAGCTCAATATAAACTTCTTTACAAACATTATCTTTTTGTTTGGAAAGCTCAATCTCAAGACATTGACATTCCTTAATTTTCTCCATATATTTGCATGCCATTTCAGAATATTCATCTATATCAGCCATAGAACTTAAAGCAGCACACATAATATTATTTGTGAGACATTGTTGCAAGTATAGATCATATTCATTTGAAAATTCATTTTTATCCAATTGAAGTTCGTCAACTTCTTTTTTAAGAGATTGAACGTACTCCAAATATTTAAACATTTCCTTTTTAAGAACATATTCAAATGCATAAGCAATTTCTTTTTTCTTTTTCGCAAGAGGAATTAAAAGATTTTTCACAAGCACAGTTATCTCTTGAGTAATTAGTTGCTGCCATCTATTATCCATTCGTTTTTCCTAGTCTAAATCAACAATTTCTTTGAAATTCATGATGTTATGTTGAACAATATTAAATGCGTGTCTACTTTAGCTTAAAGAAGCTTGAGTAGGCAAAAAACTTATGTTTTTAACAATGTTTGGTTTGTATTTAACAAAATATTTTCTCCACATTTTCTTACTTATTTCATTGGCAACATACAATTCATCAAGTGATTTCCGTGTTTGAGGAGTAAAAATTTCATAAAGACTGTTTTGATTCGAGTAATCATATGCTTTAACCAAATCTTTATTTAATTTTGATCAACTCTCTTGCTCAAGAATGAGAATCTCTGCACAATCTATTGCAAAAATATTCGCAATATCATCTTTATCAAACGGCACCTTGTACAGACATGGTTTTCCAGATTGAGCTTTCTTAAGGTACTTAGGATTTGCAAAAGTTGGTCTACCATTATATGAAGAACTCGGATTATGAGCTAACATATGAATGGTTTGAACAGATTGATTAGTTTTATAAACTTTTTGTTTAAAAACTTTATTTGATTTTCCAAAGCAATGACTTTGTTGATATCTTTATCTTCCCTTATTTTGAAATCCTTTTTTAATTGTTCCATTTCTTATCAAAGATGGTCATAACATATATGTTCTAAGGAACTCTGATGAACTAACTCGACATGTTTCTCTTTATATTCAAAAGTTTCATAAGCTTGCGTTTTTAACGCTTCTACAGTTTGAAGTTTTTGCTGAGCTAATCGATCAAGAGATGCTTTTAACTTACGTTCTAACTCTTCCTTTTCAATTTGACAATCTTTATACTTTTTGTACTTCTCAAGCATAATCTCTTGGTTATGAAGTGCACTTCTACATCTATCACGAATGTCATTTGACTCCGCTAGAGCAGATTTACACTCATTCAATTCATGAGTGAGTGATGCGTTTGCTCTCTTTAATTGATTTTGAATATTTTTGTGTAACATTTCGAATTTAAGGTCACCATTTTATTCCGAGCTTTATTTCTATTTTTATTTTTGTGCAAAGTCATTAATTTTACGTTTACCCGATTTGGTAAAAATTTCCCGTTCTCAGCTGTAAGTGAGCCGTATTTAGGAATTCTATTCGTCTTTGGGCTTAAGTGGTTTAATTTCTCATTAATAACTCCCCGATGATAATAATTTACATAAATTGTCCATTTTTGTTGTTGTTCGCGGTATTAGTAAATTTCTTGCTTAAAACTCGCGTTTACCTTAAACCTTACCTTTTATTTAACTAAATTTTTCACTACACTTTAAATTAAATACACAACAATAAAAATAAAAAAATATATCTATGGTCGGTTTTGCCCAACACAACACACCACCCCTTTCAATTTTCTATAAACCATCATTCTTTTCTCTTTTCCATACATGCAAATCCTTCCATTCATCATATTTGCAAATCTTAAAAATCTCTTCTCCTCTCTTCTCCTTCTTGCTGCCGTACACCACCTTGCCACCACCACCACTCTCACAAAATTTCTCTACTCCTTTTTACCATCATAACATCATCCTTAAGTTGCTTGCAAAGTTTGGTAAACTTTCTTGAAGTTTTGAAGAAGTTCTTGAAGTTTTAATGGAAGATTGTAATCAAGACTAGGTTGGATCTTGGGTTCTTGTTATTTAGGGTGTATTGAACCCTTGTGAGTCAAGATTTAGGGTGTTGGAGTAGGTCTAACTCAGCCCCAAACAAGAAAGAAGCATTTGTTGGTTTTGATTTTCTTGTCTAAATCATTTTCTAGTAAGGTTACTTCTTGATCTTTGATTTTTCTTTTACTTTTAATCCATGAAAATGGATGTTTAATTCTGGAAATGCATGTTTATATGATGTATGATTTGTGTTTAAGAGCTTGGTATGGCATTGCATGTGATTGATTAGAGTTAGGATTAATGTTTGGATGGGTTTTAGAGTAAATATTTGGGACTGTTTTGCAATAGTAGCAAAAACGTGTCATAGAAGAAATATTTTTGCTTGGAGCCTATGATTAAATTATATTTCTGGAAAGATATATGTCTTGGCATCATAGGATAGTTGGATGCCCAACCAACTCCTTGGGATGAGGGAGATATGGTCAAAATAATAAAATAGGTCAAATATGGACCTATGATTAGAAAACGAGTTAAACTCTAGGTTTTTACAATAAAAGGTTAGGTTTTAAAGATTGGGTCAGTGTTAGACATCTTAAGGAAGCTATAGCTTTTGGCCTCACCTGCATTGCTATCATGGTTTAGGAATTATGGCCATTTCCGTAAAGGGTAAATTTTTTGGAAACTTTCTGTTTTGGGTAACCAGGGGTAAAACAGTCTTTTCACATAGTTTTGAAAGTTTGTAGATTATGAGTCTTACATTTTTGGAAACTAGACACATAAATAGCTTTCCAGGAGTGAAAGCCTCACATTTAAAACATTTATGATCTAGGAGTTATGAGTCCATAAAGTTGAGTCAAAATCAGAAACTGAGTTTTTACGTCTAGTCTCAAAATTTAAAAACGCATAGTACACTTTGATAAAATAAGAATTAAAAGCCAAAACTTAGTAGGTGATCATTAACCTATAAGACCAATCACAGTCATTTTGGATTAAAAAGGATTTGGGGAGTTCGAGTGTAATGCCATGCTTATCTCGAAACAACAATCTCAATATCACTTGTTTTTTTTTTCTCTTGTTTCTTTTACGTACAAGTTCGCGTCACGTATTTAGGAGGTGCTTAGAGTACGTCCCGCATCGTTCGTGACTCTCACACTTCTGATCTATTGTTCTCTCGGTGATTCATACCTCGGCCTTTCTACTTATAAATGTTTTATAAACCCCGCGAGGGAGATTCATGCTACTTTTATAATTGAAACACAAGTGATTTTCCAGTAGCTGGACCCATTGTGAACTACATTGAATCAGTACCTAATTGCAAAAAGGCCCCTAATATCATCACTTAATTACCTATGGAAGGGTGAGCGCTAGTACATTAAGTAGATCTATTGTGCCGTGACTGCCACTGTTTGGGTTATGAACATCCATGGCATAACACTCCCTAAAGACTTTTTAGTATTAGAATTTCTTTATGTAAATTGCAATATTACCTAGTGGCGGGGTCAAATGATTACATATTTATAATATGTTGGTTAACATTTCAGTGGCATGAGCTTAATGCATTAGTGATTATAACTAGTTTGATCCACAAGTTTGCGATGATTAAAAATACTTGTGTTCACTCTTAATTTCATATAAATTCTAAGATTCCACACAACGTTTTCGTTGAAATATTAGCATTTTTATCTAGGGTAATCAGGGTTGATGGCTTGAGTGGCGAATGAGTTTAGCGCGAAATGTTTTAACTAAACTTGTTTTGGTTCCATTCATAAAACACTTTGTGTTATGGTTTTAAAATTTATGTCTGTAATGTTGTATGGTTGACATCTCTGGATAAATTTTCGACTCTGATCTTACATGAATGGGACAATGTATGTTTTAAACGTCTCTTTTGAGTCGTTCTTTATATTCTTACGTTGTTGTGCTATGACTTAACACCCAAACTGTTGGTTCCGCTGCAAAATAAAATTGGGGGTGTTAAAGATTGGTATCAAGAGCTTAAGGTTATAGAGAACTAGGTCGTTTTTCAAAAACCTAAACTATAACTTTTTTTTCTCTCGCGTGCTAAGACTCCTCGTGGCCCTCGTACAAGTCAAGCTTATGATTCCTATTTAAGTACTTATGCACGTTTCCAGTGCATTGCTATTAAAATATTTATATGATAAATATTATGATATATTAAGATATATATCGATTATCATACTTATTCAAAAAGCATTAAAAAAATTATTTGATTTAATTACATAAAAATGTAATTCATATACATAACAAATATTATCATTCATATTTGGTTTATTATCGATCATCACATTCGTTCATGGAGCATCATCATGCATTTGCATATTTGCATAAGTTATTATTCATATAATATTTTTTTATATAGTGACCTTACAAAATTATTTTGCGTAATTACAGATTATCATGGCAAACCTACCTCCTAATCATGTTGCGGATCTTCCCAAACCTACCTGAGCTCGCGGCTGAGCCCGACCATTTAAATGTATTTGCACCTTACCAAATTCCTCAACCAGATGGTAACATGAACGGATGGATACTCGAAGATGATGAAGAAGAAGAAGAAGAAGAAGACCCAGAGATGGAAGAAGAAATGGAGGAAGAAAATGATGATGATGATGATGATGCTGAGGTCATCAACCCTTATGAGGAGGCTGATCCCCTCAATCTACCACCACTAGATTCAGACACCGAGTACGAGGATATGGCAGTTGCTCCTACTCCTAATGATCATGAGCAGGAGGTTGAGGCTGATACTGTTGGTACCATCACTAGGGTACCATATTCTGTGCGGCCATTCTCGGGTATCGTCTATGTGGGTAGTGGACCTTCTCGGCAGGTTTTTACCCCTG
>BQNB010185079.1:0-10547 GCA_026074375.1 Tanacetum coccineum
TAAGGCAGGGAGATCCTCTTTCGCCCTATCTTTTCACCCTTATTATGGAAGTCCTTAACTTGTTAATCAAAAGGCATATCTCTCTTAGCACTAATTTTAAGTATCATTGGCAATGTAAGGAGCTTAAAATCACTCACATTTGTTTTGCTGATGATCTGTTGCTATTTTGTCATGGGGATAGTAAATCTGTTTCTATTTTAAAGAGTGCTCTTGATGATTTTAGGGCCGTGTTTGGTCTTCTCCCTAGTATGCCAAAGAGTACGGTGTTCTTTGGAAATGTTAAGGATGCTGCTAAGTCTAGAATCCTTAAGGTTATGCGATTAACTATCGGTACTCTTCCTGTTAGATATCTGGGGGTTCCATTAATATCTAATAGGCTTTTTAGTAAGGATTGTCAACTCTTAATTGATAAGGTTAGGAGGAGAATTATGGATTGGAAGAATAAAACTCTTTCGTTTGCTAGTAGGTTACAATTAATCTCTTCTATCATTGGCTCTATGCAAATTTATTGGTCTTCTATGTTCATTCTCCCTGATTCTATTTCTCATGATGTGAAGAGGTTGATGAGGGACTTCTTATGGAATTTTGGCATATTTAAAAGAGGAAAGGCCAAGGTGAAATGGTCTGATATGTGTAAGCTTAAAGTGGAGGGGGGTTTGGGCATTAGATCTCTGGAAGATTGGAACGTTGCTTTAATATCTAATCATATTTGGAATATTATTACCTTTAAGGAATCATTATGGGTTAGGTGGATCTATAAGTATAATTTGAAGGGTAGAAATTTTTGGGATACTCCTGATAAAGGGGGTTCTTCTTGGATTTGGAAGAAAATTCTCAAAATCATATGGATATTGAGAGATCATATTATTCATAGAATTGGTAATGGGGCTAATACTTCTCTTTGGTTTGACAATTGGCGCCCCATATGACCTCTGAGCAATTTTGTTTCAAAAAGGCAGATTCATTGCTCTGGGCTTTCTATGAACTCCAAAATTGCTGATGTGATTGACATGGGAAGATGGATTTGGCCTAAGACTTTAACAGATATGTTTGATGGATTACTTGAAATTGATCCACCATCTTTTGATAATGGAAAAGCTAACAAGGTTATGTGGAAGAAAAATGCTGGTAAAAATGTTGATTTTGCTATCTCTAAAGTGTGGCATGACATTAGAAAAAGCAAACAAGCAGTTCCTTAGGCTAAAATGGTTTGTGTTAGTACAAATATTACGATATTTAATCTACACATTCTCTTTTGTTTTGATAATGACAAAATATATATTACTTGTAATATATAACATTAAATGTACAAGTTACTCGTTATCATATATTGTCTCAACATACATCATCACATCTTGACGTCTCGAGTCTTCGTATGTTACAACACAGGTTCGTACATGTTTGTTATGTTGCATTATGATCAAACCTCATTTCACATTTTGCATCTACAAGTACTTTATTTAAACAAGTAAACTCTATTTTGGCAAGCCTCAACTAAACTTTTTATTTTACATACACAAGTTTACTTAAGTAAAAATAAAATACAAAATGGATTTTACATCATGCATGACATCATACATATAGTTGACCTTTATGTATTGTCACATCATATCTTTCCAAATCTAGCCATAATCTTTGAAGATTGCATAAGATTTTATAAGATTTTTTATCCCAAAATCCGGATTTGGTTACTGTAGGCCGGTTCCCTTCAGGAACACTGGCCGGTTCCATTCTATAATGGAACCGGCAGAACCGGGCTACAGTGCCAGAATTTTGCCTATAAATAGCAAGCCAAATCTCACCATTTTCTCATCCCTTTCACACATACTTTCTCTCTAGTTTCCAGCCATTTAGATATGTAGGAACACCTTCATTAATCATTTTCATTTTTGCATATGATCATAATGCTCTAACATTCATTTTGTTGTAAGCATACTTTTATGATGATCCACCAAAGCAAGCTTTGAAGATCTTGCCATTTCCATCCACCACCAAGCATACCCATATGTAGATCTACAAGATTGAAGATATTGTCATCCACCACCAAGCATACCCATATGTAGATCTACAAGATTGGAGATCTCATCATCATCATCCTTTTGAAGGCTTCCTAACATTGGAAGTTCATTTAGATTAGGCATTCAAATCCATTAGACACATTTGTCTTGGATCATCATTACATACACATTTGTATCATCTCTTTGTATCATTTGATTTAGACTAGATGGTTTATGTGTTTGTGCCATAAAACACAAGGTTTGTTATGTTGGGCCATAAAACATAACGCGGTTTTGGGTTGGTTCTACCCTTTGTGTAAGAACCCGGTATTTAGCTTTGTACCGGATAAAGTGTAAGCGACGATGGGTTGGTTCTACCGGTGTTAGGACTCGGTATTTAGCTTAGTACCGGATAAAGTGTAAGCAACGTTGTGTAAGGTTTTCTCCGCCAAGAAGGGAGCTTGTTGATCTAGTGAAGTAACTCTCGAGTTGGGTACTCGGGGAGTGGAGTAGGGCGGAGAGGAGCTCCGTGACCGAACCACTATAAATCATCGTGTTCGGTTTGCTCTCTATTTTATTTATCGCTCTCTATTTATTTTATGCTTGTGATTGTGTTGTGATTTGATGTTTATAATTATGTTGTGACTACTTGGTTATTCTATGCTTTCATATAGTCATAAATCATATTTGGTACTTTTCATATTACGTCGCGATTGATCAGGGATTCGATACAAACGTTTTTAGATTTTAATCGGAAACATATTCACCCCCCCCCTCTATGTTTTCCATAAAACCAATTAGGATGTTCAATAGTGTCAATTAGGACTGACCACGGTAGGGAATTTGATAATGAAGTGCAATTTAGAGAGTTTTGTAATGCCAACGGTATTACACATAACTTCTCGGCTCTACACACTCCACAATCATATGGCGTGGTTGAAAGGAAAAATAAGACACTACAAGAAATGAGTAGAACCGTGTTGAATGAAGAATCGTTACCACAAAAGTTTTGGTGTAACGTCCGTAGATACTTCAACATACATCCTCAATCGAATTCTAATCAGAGCCATCTTAGGTAAAAAACCTTATGAACTCTTGATAGGAAGGAAACATACTCTTGATTATTTTAGAGTGTTTGGAAGCAAGTGCTTCATTTTAAACACCTAAGACTACCTTACTAAGTTTGACCCAAAGTCATACGAAGGTGTCTTTTTAGGTTACTCCCAAAATAGTAAAGCCTACATCATCCTAAACAAACACACCATGAAAATCGAAGAATCACTCAATGTGACATTCGATGAAACTCATCCACCCTCTAAGACATCACCCTTGGTGGATGATGACTTAGATGAAGAATAAGCAATTAAGGTCACCGAAAAGAAGAACCTAGAAAATGACATTGAGGATTAAACTTTAGAAATTGACGATGTAGTCAGTATTAAGGAATCTAGGAACCATCCATTAGAAAATGTCATAGGAAACCTTAACTAAAGAATCCTTAGGTCTCAAGCCTAAAACCAAA
This sequence comes from Tanacetum coccineum, assembly GCA_026074375.1. Taxonomy (NCBI): domain Eukaryota; kingdom Viridiplantae; phylum Streptophyta; class Magnoliopsida; order Asterales; family Asteraceae; genus Tanacetum; species Tanacetum coccineum. Next base: position 3,520 of record BQNB010185079.1, read on the forward strand.
GAAACTTCTTTTGTTTTATATCCACTATAGAACCTAAGAAAGTGAATGAAGCCTTAAAGGATGAAAGTTAAATAATCGTTATGCAAGAAGAATTAATTCAATTCATTACAAACGATGTTTGGGAGTTAGTACCACAACTTAAGAATATGAAAATCATAGGAACCAAGTGGGTGTATAGGAATAAGTTAGACGAGAATGGTGTTGTTTCTCAAAATAAGGATAGGTTGGTCGCACAAGGTTATAATCAACAAGAGGGCATCGATTATGATGAAACTTATGCCCCAGTTACTAGGTTAGAGTCTATTAGGATCTTATTAGCTTATGCTTGTTCTTTAGATTTCAAGTTATTCCAAATGGACATAAAAAGTGCATTCCTGAACGGTTTCATCAATGAGGATGTATACGTAGCACAACCTCCGGGATTCATTGATTTTGAAAAACCGAATCATGTTTATAAACTCAAGAAAGATTTATATGTTCTTAAACAAGCACTCAAAGCTTGGTATAATAGATTAAAAGTTTTTCTTATTAAACATGAGTACAAAATGGGAATGGTAGATAACATACTTTTTACTAAGAAGAAAAGTTTAAATCTCATCATCGTTTAAATATATGTCGACGGCATTATATTCGATTCGACTTGTCAAGACATGTGTGATGTCTTTGCCAAACTCATGCATGACGAGTTCAAGATGAGCATGATGGGTGAACTTAACTTCTTCCTCGGACTACAAATAAAACAAATGAAAGACGATATCTTCTTTAATCAATCTAAATATCTTAAAGAAATGCTTAAGAAATTTGTCTTAGAAGATTCTAAACCAATTAAAACCCCTATGTCCTCGGATGCTAAACTCATGAAAGACGAAGAGTGTGAGTCGGTAGATAATACCAAGTATCGTGGCATGACAGGTAGCTTACTCTACCTAACGGCAAGTAGGCCCGATATCATGTTTATTGTCTGCCTTTGTGCACGCTTCCAAGAGGATCCCAAAAACCTCTCATCTTGAAGCGGTTAAGCGTATCTTCGATACATTAAAGGCACTACATACTTAGGATTATGGTATCCTAAGGGGACCGACATAGAAACCGTAGTATATGCCGACTCTGATCATGCAGGAGATTATATAGACCAAGAAAGCACAAGCGGTATTTGTACGTTTGTAGGATGTTGTCTAACATCGTGGTTCTCGAAGAAACAAACCGCTCTTGCTATATCCATGACCGAAGCCGAATACATAAGCGCCCGAAAGGCATGTCAACAAGCACTATAGATGAAACAAGCTCTTATCGACTATGACATTCGACTCGACGATGTCCCGATCATGTGCGACAATAAAGGCGCGATTGACCTTAGCAAAAACCTGGTGCAACACTCGCGGACTAAACACATCGAAATTCGTCACCACTTTCTTTGAGATAATGTCCAGAAAAGACATATCTCTATCGGAAAAGTCTCGTCCGTCGACAATATCGCCGACATTCTTAGTAAACCTCTTAAACGTGAATCGTTTAACTATCTTCGTCTTGGTTTAGGAATGGTGGAACACATTCCATAAATCGTTCTTCTTTTCTTCTAGTTTCGATTCTAGTCCGTGTTCCATTCCGTGTCGTGACAACTTAACTACTTCATCCGAAGTATTTTCAGCATTTTAATTCGCAAAATGCAAATTAAAATGTCATTCCTTCTATAAATTTTTTTATCAAAAATCGAGTCTAAACCCTCTGCTGAGGGAGGCCCCCATATCTAGGGTGGCCCCCTGATTTAATCATGTGCCTTTATATCAATATGAGACCGCCACCAGACGAGACATATGTATGTCTTCTCACTTTTGTTAAACACAAAAACAAACATCCCTTTCTCTCTTACTGTAGTGACGAACACGAACCAAAACCCCCCAAACCTTAAAATCAACCATTAAAACTCATATTGAAGATCAAATCAACGCCAATAATCAATCCTAACATCATAAATATCATCAATTATAAGTCATTTCATCTATTTTCTTTTCAATTTGTGTCTAGGGTTCATGTTGAACAAAAAATCAAAATTGGGGATTTTTCATTTTACTTTTAATTATATGCAGTTAGGACTATAAATAACACAATGTATAACTAATATGCTTTCCGTAGACATAGGATCTGCATAATTGATTGTGTTTGTCAAAATTTTTGATATGAACAAAAACCCTAATTTTCTTTCAAAATTACTCACGTTAGGAACACCATAAAAATGTTTTAATGCATTGTTAATACACTCTAAAAATATTTTTGCATTCATGCAGAATGATCTCATGAACATCATTCAAAATATTTAATCAATGAATATTTTTGACATGTTTGGATGAGCAAAATTGAATTAAGGAGTGTTTGGGTTAACTCATAGGTTTTTATTTTAGCGTTGTGTTAACCGCAATTCCATATTTGTTGCATTTAGACACATACTAGGCACAAATTCTTATTAACATTACGAGTTCATATTATTAAAATATGGTAATTTTCTTTTAGGTAACAATGCCTCATAAAACTGTCGAAGATTAACTTTTAGGTAACAATGCCTCGTAAAACTGTCGAAGATCGCCAAAACACAAAAAGCCACATTCTAAAAATTTCACATGAATACACCTCACCTTTAGAAGAGATGTTTAAGAACCTTGAAATTCGTTGCATTCATGAGGGTCAGGTAGTTTTTTCAGATTTTGATGACATGGTTTACGTTAGATCCATGTTTGGTCATATTGGGTTTGAGTGTCTTCTTGAAATTAATGAACAAATCGTTTCTCGTTTCATTCTTGAATTCTATAGTCAATACCGAGGCAACTACACTCTCGAAGGTCAAATTTTAATCGAGTTTGTCCTCTAAGATCAATTTTCTCTTATACAATTGAAGAATTTGTCAAATTCTTCGTATACCCTATAATGGTGCATGTTCTTTTTTTGATAAGTAGTCACTTGAAGACTTGTAATATAGTGTCCCTACGAGTGGTCCTTATCAAACTGACCCTCCTTGCCCTGATGAAATCAAAAACTATGTTCAAGAGGAACGGGAGGGTCCTGTCACTCGTATCCGTCATGATGTAGTCATTAATGTTGAGGAAAACCAAATTTTAACTCGTGAAATCCTGTCAATAATGAAAACTTGGGTCAAAATAATTCGGGAAAATGATTTTTGTCTTGGGGGGAACCGGGATCATTTCCCAACATGTCTTTGTCATATGCTTTATTGTATCGCTAGGTCCGAGCGATATAATCTTGCATATTTTATTGCAAAATGAATGGAGTTTGTCACTAAACAACCTCGGTTAATTCTACCATACGGTATGTTATTAACTCGATTGTTTAAATATGTCATGTCCGAGAGTCCCGAGTTGTCAAACGATCGTTATGTCTTGTGCGATCGTGTCATGTATCCTCTTACCGCTCAACAAGAGCGGAAGACTCGAAAGGATTATGGCACGAGAAGAGGTCGCTCTTCTACTTCCTCTTCATCCACCTTCGGTCTACCATCCTCATCTCATCCCATCGATGATGATAATGATGGAAATGACGAAGGGACCTTGCATGCAATCACTCATTCCCCCACTCGTTTTGTCAATTTGTTGTCAAATGACATTCCCCAAATCTTTTCAAATCCACCCAATGTTGACCCAAACATGGAAGAATTCTATACTCGTCAAACCGAAATCCTCAACCATCAAGTCCAATAGCGAGATGAGCAACGTGGTGGAATAAGGTCAATCGGGAAAGGCATTAAGAACCTGTGGAGGAAGAAGAAAAAGTAAGCAATTTGGAAAATTGCTATAAGACAATTTATTTATATCTAGTACTTCATTACATTTGTTAGTTCTTATTTTTACTATCTATGCTTTGGTATTTAAACGTACGCTATTTGGTAGGATTCTTTGAATTTAGTTTACGCAACGTAATTTGCCTTGGATGATCGTTCTATTTTATCATCCTAAACTTATCTGCATGCACTTTGGTACTCTATGCTTTCTATTAAATTTATGATATTATGCATGCTTAATTATTTCATAGTCACATGTCTATAATTGCTTCGCAAATAGTATAGCTTGCCTTTGAATTTGAAAATCTTGGAAATATTAGATGATTCTTGAAGTGATAGGTTGGCTGCAAAAGGGAAAACTTAGGGTAACATTTTCTGCACAGGTTTAAGAATCTAGAAAAACTAGGAAATTTTTTCGTCCGTCTAGAAAACGGCCCCCTTAAATACCTGGCGGCCCCCAAATACATCTAGGATCGCCCCTTTATTTAAGGGACCGCCATTAGGAGTCACAAGAATTTTCACTGTGTTTCTCCTGATTTTATGTGCAGTTGACTATCTCCTTTTCTAGACCCAGCTACAATTTTTGCATTTTGCTAAACCATTCTTGGAATCTCCTTTCCTAACTCTCATGCTTTACCTCATTAATCATATCCATCCTAGTTAAATAATCACCTTCACCATGCTCTTCTTCATCTTCACCACGTTTCTCTTTACTATTTCCCTACATCCATGACTTCCACTTAAGCCTCCTTCTCTAACCCTTCTAAGAAAATCAAACTAACCATCATTCCACCAAGACAACTCTTTGTGGACCTAACTAGTAAAAAAGATGACACTACTACACCTTCTTCCATAACAAAATCTTCCTTTCCATCTCTAACAAATGCACCATCAAAAACTCTATCAAACAAAGATACATCATCTATCTTTGGCACTACTTCTTCTTCAATTGAGTCAAAACCTCAATCTTCACTTCTTTCCTCTAATGACACACCCTCTCCTCAACCATTTAATCCATTTCTTTATGATATCATAGATGCTCCTCTAAGACCTTCAAATCCACTTCTACTTCAAATTCATCCTTCTTTAGATATCACTCCCTCCTTGTAACCAATCACTCCTCTTGATCACATTATTGATACCCCCTCACCACCTTCACCACAACCACCACCTTAATCACCTCTCATAGGTCATCCCATTTACTTCAACATGTTTGACTATCATGGGGTAAATTGTATTTGTTGTTTTCACAACAAAAATCTCATTTTCTCTCTTAGGGATGAGATGAATTTAATGTTTGCTCACCTTGAGTATCTTCTTACTTCCGTCATTGCCTCACCTTCTCCACCTCATCCTTAAAACATTTCAATGATTCTAAATAATGTTTCACCCAACCTTTTGCTCAAAGGCATTATCTATGACTCAAGAATCATCTAGGATTTATGAAGTATTAAGACCATTAGTGTAGTATTGTTTAAATTTTAGTATATCTAGTATTGTAAGAAATTCATGTTCTAATGCATAAGTTTACTTTATGTATGAATTTGCCTTATTATGAATGTATGAATTTTATCTATTATGAATGAATGGTCCTTTATTATTATGGATGATTTATATGCATTATAATTTAGATGGCTATTTCTTCTCTATTATTGGCCTTGTATATATTTATCGTAATACTGCTACTAGTTAGAAATTTTGCTTGCACTTGTATTTTTAACTCGGTTTTGTAGCAAAATCCCATAAGCTCGATCCCTTGGTGCCCCAAACAAAGGGGAAGTATACATCAAGGGGGAGTCTTGGCATTGTCGATTTCTTTCTTCTCTAACTCGACGATCAACCTTTTTGGATTCGACAAAAAGGGGAAGAAATGGATCATAACTCATTAATAACTTAATTTTTTTATTTTTATCTAACATGAGTTTATATTTTGTCATCATCAAAAAGAGAAGATTGTTAATACAAATAATGCCTAAAAACATTATTTATATTTTTTGACTCCTCTACGTTTTGAAAATGACAAAATGTAAAAACTTTTACGATAAAAATAAATGTTTACGTGTTATTAATCGTAAATTTCCATTTCGACGTAAATCACTTAAGGTATGAATAAATAAATCATTAAACATGATTAGTGATCAAGAAAACATTTTTTCTTAAACCTTACATTTCTACAAAAAGTATTTTTATAAAAATAAAAATATACAAAATAATTTGTAATATAAAAGAAATGTTTTAATTAATTATAAAAATTCAAATATGATTTTCCCTCCAAAATGGAAGGTTCCACACCAGATTTAACCTTATCCACTAAAAGACAAAAAAGAGAGCATCTGCCTAGGGCGGCCCACTGATAGGTAGGACGACCCCCATATATATCTGGGACCGTCGGGACCGCCCACAAGAGACGTTGGATTGTCTCTAAAACCTTCTTTCCCTCTCTAAAATTCTCTTGATCACTAACATAGTTTAATCTTGTTTCAAGTGATCCAATATCATATTCTACCTTATTCTTTCCTCTATCAAGTGCAAGAGAAGAACACTTGTATTCACCAAGAAACGAAGTGTTATAGATTAGTGATTTATCCTCTATTATTCTAAGATCCAAAACTCTATCTTCTTGATCTTTTGTTTGTGTGTAAAATCAGATAGTGTATAAATCCGATAGTGTAGATCTTGTGTAGGTTAGTATTTTAGTCCTTAAAATACATTGGTGAAGTGGTAGATTGGTTCTAGCTAAGATTAGGACTCGACATTTAGCTTAGTGTCAGAAAATAACGTAAGCGACGTGTAAACGGTTTTCTCCGCCATAAGGGATCTTGTTGACATAGTAAAATCTCGAGTCGGATACTCAGGGAGTGGAGTAGGGCGAAGAAGAGCTTCGTAGCCGAACCACTATAAATCTCGGTGTTGTGGTTTGATTATTTTATCTCTTACCTTTTATCTTTTACTTATTCTTTATATTTATTGTGTGTATTGTGATTGTGTTGTAAGTAGTTAGATACATTGGTTTTTCATATTATGAGTTGATCTTGCATATATTCGAATCTAGTGTTTTTATAAGCAAAAATTTTAAAACACCAATTAACCAGTAAACAATTTAATTCTAGTTTCCACAATTGGTATCATAAGCCGACGTCACTCAAGATTTTTAAAATATACTATATTTTAAAGCTTGGATCGATCTATAGATTCCGACAAATATCTAGGAGGATAATCTATGCAAAGACCACCACTTTTC
>BQNB010185082.1:2500-10639 GCA_026074375.1 Tanacetum coccineum
CACCCCAAACTTGGGCACCAAGGTAAATTTACACTATAAATAGGCGCACCCTTGTTCATTTCAAGTCACACCAACACCTCTTCTTCTATAACCATCAATGGCAGCAAATCTCTGATCAAGGAAGTCCCAAGAAGCCCCAAGAGTAGTAATCAAGAGAATTAACCAAGTCTTGAAGCCCTGAGGAAGTTATCTTAGGCGTACGAAAGCAAAAGTCCCTATTTCTACCCATTTTCAATCATTTAGCTCGAAACCAGGTTCCATAAACTCTCCTACTATTCTATAAACTCTTATAATGTTCATATGATCCTAAATATACTCTTGTTACAAGCTTTTAACTTAAAAATCATTCATTCTTGACTTTTGATCCAAAACGAACTCACGAAACCCTAATTTCGTGTTTTTCTTAAATCTATAAGCTAAAATGGTAAACTGAAGTTATAAGCTATTCTAATAAGCTTAACTAATGATATTATAATCACTTTATCAAGTCTTGAAGGAATTTGAATTAAAAACCTACGCGTTTTCGTTATAAAACCCTAATTCGACCCGTTTTGATTTCTGGCTTAACGAATCGTTAATCTGAACTTTCGTTACGTTAAAACATCATATTTTAGCTTATATTAATAAGCTATAACCTGCAAATTACTTTTCATATTGAAAAATATCATTATTATGGATTTTGGACTTGTTTTGTAAATCATTTTCATGCAAGGGGTATATATTGTAACTTTTGAAAACTTATAAGTACAAGGACTATTTTTGCCATATTTCTAAAGTTATAACTATAGGGGTCTATTATGTCACTTTCCAAAGTACAAGGTTTACTTTGTACATCTTTTAAACTAGAAGGACCAAACTTGTAAAAGTGAAAACTCCAAGGGTATATTTTGCCATTTTTCATTCTTAAGGGTCTAAAATGTAACATTTTGAAAAAGTGTAGAAATGTGTTCAAAACCTTATAAGACATAACTTTAATTAACGCTTGACGTGCTTATCATTTCCAGTTATTGAGCAAAACGCTTAAAACCGATTATGTTATAACTATTATATAATTCATCATCGATGTGCTTTTAAAAATCCTATCCCGAATCTATATCGTACCACAATACTAGGGAGCTTCATATTAAGGGGTTTCATCTTGGTATTACGTTCTGACTGAGTTGTTGGGTTTACGATTTAAAGTGCCCTAGCTCCTCAAACGTTTACTGAATGACCTCTGAATTATGATGGCCCGAACGGTGATACAATACTCCATAATAATTCAATCAAAGATATACATTATACTTTATAAAGTTTTGAAACATAACAATCAAACTAAGACTTGACATATTACCCCAGGTTGCGTGTGACGAAGCCGTTACTTTCATTTCATATACCTTTGCTATCAATCAAATTTCCCTATACTGTTAAGGTGAGTTCATAGCCTCGCATTTCAATCTTTATATTTATTACAACCACCTATTAGGTAAATGATCATAGCCTCGCTTTTACTTAATCTACATGCTTTTAAACCGCCGAGGGGATACATGTCAATTGTTATAGTATACACAAGTACTATAAAACTAATATTGTGAAGTTCATAGCTCGCTTTTACTTACTTTACATGCTTTATAAACCGCTGAGGGGGTAATACATGTTAATTGTATTTAATATAAACTAAGTACTTAAAACCGATATTGTGATGTTAATACCTCGCTCTTACTAATTTACATGTTTTAATAACACCGCCGAGGGGAAGACTACATGTTTGTTACAAAACTCTTTTACATAATGTTTATCGTTATTAAATGTGATTACTTTTCAAATATCTTAATGACTTCATAACCTCACATTTGAATCTTTTAAAAATTTTAATAAACTGTATACCTGCTATAAACCATGAATACAAGTGTTTTCTAAACTTATTGCTATTATGATATATTATGCCTAGGTACAAGTGAGAAATATCTCTTTGGTAGTATGTCTCCCCCAAATCTCCTTTGGCGTAATATCTCCAATATTCTTTAGGTATGTATCTTCAATATCTCTATTGGTATTATCTACCCAACATCTATTTTGGATATAGTCTCTTAGCTATCTCTTTCGGTAGTGACTCTAGTATAAAACCTAGTCTTAGGAGAGAAGCTCTCTATTCTAATTGAGTGATTAACTATGTGATCATGCAGCTTAGATGCAATAATAATGTTCTCCATGTAATATGTATTCATGATAAATAATGTTCTCCATGATATTATCCTGCAATGCCGAATATTCCATATGATAACTTGTATTCACTATTACATTCATACCTATGAATTTGCACTCCACCTTAGTGGTTGATTGCCTTAGTTTATTATGTTTATCCTAGGTAAGATTGAGGCAACTTATGGCATGGAGTGACATGGACTTGAAGATGGCCAAAAACTTGTTTTCATTCACATTTTTATAGTTATGTTTCTAGATTTTGGGACCTGCCTTTGTAAAACTCTGATTTTAAATGAATGATAACGTATCTTTTGAAAACGTCTCTTTCGAGTCGTTTTCTATGATTGTGCCTGTGATTCATGAAGTAATACCCCAGATTAGCTTCCCCTGCTATATTTATCAAAATGGGGGTGTTACACTATACGTCAGACAAGGTAGAAGCCATGCCAACAAATATGGTCGCTACATATGATGTTCACGGGTTCATGGATAACGAGGGAATCAATAATTTTGTTCAACTGAATACATAGGAGCGGATGCGTCTGCAAGATATGGTAACGGGTCGGTCGTACCAGGGGGTAGGAGGGTCACCGAAGGAAGCCTCGTTGGAATGGATGTCGGACTCTCATACGCCCTTGGCAGCAGACGTTGAAATAAGAAAAAGTTTGAAGTGTTACATCCAAGGAAGCGGAAGGCGGAAGAAGACAAAGGGGGTTGATGGCGGCAGCGGAACACAAGACTGCGCTCTTTCTGGAGCCTCAGTATTCGCCTCTCTCAATCCTAGACCCGGTTCGTTTGCTCATATAAGAATATGAGATCCCAGAATTAAGAGTGCTTTTCTCGACATCACCTTGAGGGCAAGGTAGTTTCGAAGGAGTGGGGGATGTTACGCCCTCAGTTTAGGAATGTTTATTATGGTTAGGATATTATCATAGTTTATTATGTTTAGGAATATATTTGTGTTATGAAAGTCATTTATGTTGTCTCATTGTTTAGGAAAGTCATTAATCGGTATTTGAATAGGAAAAAGTCTTCGTGCTTATCTTGTAATTATTCGGCTATAAATACCGAATGGTTTTCATCAATGAAATATATGTTTTGTCAAATAAATCTCTAAGCTTATCTCTTCTTTCTTACGGAGCTCGTACACGCTATAGTGGTGCAATTCTATCTCTTCTTCTTCTATATATTCTTAAGGAGCTCGCACACGTTAAAAGTGGTGCCCTATCCTGATACAACCCCGAATTCATCGACACTATTCACCGAGACTATTCATCGACACTATCCAACGGTACTGTTTATCGGTAAAAAAATGTTTACTATTCTTTGATTGATTATCATGGATGAAAACACAGTCCGTAGGTGGCTTAATGGTCTACAAGATCTGTTTGACACTTTGTTCGAAACTTTGGCGCAACAGCGAGCCGCGTTCTTCCAGCAGAAGCATGATGCGTTCAAGGCTCTATTTGGTAACGAAATTAATCATACCGTTGATACTATTACTGGTGATCAAGAAGACCCTGACATAAAGGATAAATAGGAAAACCAAGATGACCCCAACATAGCGATACCAGACCAAGTGTTGGAGGAATCACCTCTCCATACGTCGGACAAGGTAGAAGCTATGCCAACAAGTATGGTCGCTGCATATGATTTTCACGGGTTTATGGATAATGAGGGAATTTATAATTTTGTTAAACTGAATACATGGGAGCGGATGCGTCTGCAAGATATGGTGATGGGTCGGTCGTACCAGGGGGCCGGAGGAAGCCTCATTCGAATAGATGTCGGACTCTCATACGCCCTTGGCAACGGACGTTGGAAGAAGAAAAAGTTTGAAGTGTTACGTCCAAAGAAGCGGAAGGCGGAAGAAGACAAAGGTGGTTGATGGCGGCAGCGGAAGACAAGACTGCACTCTTTCTGGAGCCTCAGTATTCGCCTCTCTCAATCCTGGACCCGGTTCTTTTGCTCATATAAGAATATGGGATCCCGAAATTAAGAGTGCTTTTCCCGACATCACCTTGAGGGCAAGGTGGTTTCGAAGGAGTGGGGAATGTTACGCCCTCAGTTTAGGAATGTTTATTATGGTTAGGATATTATCATAGTTTGTTATGTTTAGGGATATCTTTGTGTTAGGAAAGTCATATATGTTATCTCATTGCTTAGGAAAGTCATTTATATTGTCTCATTGCTTAGGAAAGTCATTTATATTGTCTCATTGCTTAGGAAAGTCATTAATCGATATTTGACTAGGAAAAAGTCTTCGTGCTTATTTTGTAATTATTCGGCTATAAATAACGAATGGTTTTCATCAATTAAATATATGTTTTGTTAAATAAATCTCTAAGCTTCTCTCTTCTTTCTTACGGAGCTCGCACACGCTATAGTAGTGCAATTCTATCTCTTCTTCTTCTCTATATTCTTAAGGAGCTCGCACACGCTAAAAGTAGTGCCTTATCCCGATACAACCCTGAACAGGGTCTTATCAGTAATCCTAAATTTGATATTTTACAATTCTCAAAAAATGACATACTATTTTTATTTTTTAAAAACTAGCCTGGCCCATGTGATGACCCCGCCTAGTTTCCTCTAAAATGTATATCAAACATACCATCTACAACTACCTTCCCTTTATTGTCTGCTTGCATCTATACTCGATTCTTCCAGATGTATCAATGGTGGTTTCCTAATTTGGCCCAGCACATTCCACAATTTGATGTCGTTTCAAGCCGTTATAAGTATACGTATATAATTCAGGCGTAATAAGAATGAATCACATGAAGCTTATAAACCTTCAAACTACAAATACAAGAATCAAAGATGCTCATATGGCGGTGAGGCGATGCTGGCATCATGAATATGTTGGAAAATCATTAGGTAGGTTTCTCATTTATTTTTTTCATTAATTATGTGGATTGGTTTTGGGTTTTTGATTGTTGCATGAATAATCTATCTACAAAATTAGGGGTTTTGATTTTGGGGTTTTTGTTAGATTGGTTGAGTTTGATTATGGGTTATACGCATTGGACAGGGATAGTTGGTGAATAATGCAGAAATGAAAAGGATGTAGAGAGCGACAGTCAAAGATCGCCTCGGTAACGCTCCCACAGGCGCACCCAGATGTATGGTATAAGCTGCGTTTTAGTTGGTTGAGATAACACGGATAGCTGGGCAGTTAATCTCGGCGAGATCTCGGCGAGATCTCGTCGAGATCTCGGATCTCGGCCTGAAAATAAATGCTCGATCAAAATCACGATCAAAATCACGTCAACGATATTCCCTCGGCGATATTAGCCTAGAAATGGCGAGATTTTGATCTCGGCGAGATTTGATCTTTAAAATCTCGTTTTTTGTTGACTTTTTTCCAGCCCACTTCTTTTTCCAGCCCACTTGGCATACACATATTATACAAAACCTACTTCTTCTTCTTTTTCAATCTAGCAGGCCCACCCAACCTTCCTCTTTTCTATCTATCGCCACCCAACTCTTCTTCTTTTCTATCTAGCAGCCACCAAACTTGTATGCATTTCACCTTGTGAACGCAATAGGAGTACATTCGACGAATATTACACTCGAAGAAAGGAATGGTCTTTTGCAACAAATACTCAATGACCTTGTAATCGATCCAATACATACACTAGCTGCAAAGGCGATTTGATGTCTATAAAAACCAACAGTCTTTAGACCCTAGCTTGTTGAGAGACTAGAGGAAAACAAATGGAGTGGACGTTCCAACGGAGAATGAGCTTGCAAGACATTGTGAATGCAGTGAGTGAGCATTTGTGTCTGCTGTGAGTAGAAGCGATGGTAGAATATGTAGACACAGGACCAAGTACAAAAATAAAAGATGAGCTGATAGAGAGATTAGATGATGAGGATTTGATGTGGGGTGTGGGCTTGGAGGAATAATTGAATGCTTAGACCGATGTTGATTCGGATGCTGAACCGTTGGACTGCAATTAGAGTTCGACGCTTTTATTAATCAGTATTATGCAATTATGCTAGTGTGTTTTAATTTAAATTTCGTTTGAAACTTTTATTATCAGCTTTAGATCGTATGATTTAATTAATTTCGATTTGAACACTTTTTATGCTTGTTTTATGTTTAAATCTTTTTTGGTTTATAATATATATATAATATATATATATAAAATATTATCTATATATTATTATAAATTTATATAATTAATAAAGTATATATATAATATATATATAAATATATATAATGATTCTAAAATAATACAATAAACCGAGATCTCACCGAGGCTCACCAGCGATAACCGATATTTCAAATCTCGGTCCTTGAACGATATTCGAAATCTGACCGAGATAACTGCATAGACGGATAGTGGAAGGATGGTAGAGAGCGACAGTGACTCGCCTCTGCAACCTCCTCAGGCGCACCCATGGTATTGTTTATTTGTTAAACCAACTATGAAGAATATACCTGTTTATATGTTTTGTTTCCAGTATGTCCCAACGCCGGTAATTTGCCAGTGTAGCTTCGCCCAGGTTATCGTTGCAACCAAGAATGATGGTATCTTGGCGAGGTAACTTGACCTGGATTACGGTTGCAGCCAAGAATGGTGTTTGCTTTTGCTTCTATATTTGCAGACCCTCAATTAGGGGTAGAAACACCGCCGTATTGTGTCACATGGGCTTTCGTTTCTTTTTAGGCTAATTTTGCCCTGTTAATTCGCTCGGTCCAAAAAATGTTATAATCGGCGATGATGATAACTTCATAATTACTATGCACAGTTTACCCACGCCCATATCTTGGCTGGGTAGTTATACCGAAAGTGTGACTGCAGCCATGGCGGGTGTTTGTTGGTGCAACTGGATTTATAAATCTGAGCCTAATTTGTTATTAACCTGCCAAGGTTTGGTGTTTGAGGTAGATTAGTTTGAAATTCAAATGCTAAAAATCTGACCCTGGGGAAATGAACGATTACCCTGTTATACATAAGGCGTTGAATGGTTGTCGTTTAAAAGCAGAAAGATGTCGCTTTGGGTGGCCAAATGTGTTTATAGGCGGGGTTAAATTACGTATTCATGAAACTTTGTATCCCAAAGTATCAATGTTGCTGCTGTTCTTTTCTACTCGAGGTACAAACAAAGATTATATTAACTGGATTGCAATTATCATATCTGTTAAAAGAAAGCTGCCATATGACTCCGAAATACATTGTCGCACAACGAGGGTTTCAAAAAAATAAAACTTCGACCCTTCCGAAAAGGTTGCTCATGCCTCTGTTACTAATGTTGACAACTATGTTTCGAATATACCATTGAATATGCGTCCCTTGCGTGGAAACTCATCGTCCATAGAGATAAACCTGACACAAACGGCAGATCGTTTGCCGCAAGCAACAACATGGTACCATTGATATTCCTTCACAATCTCATTTGCAGCCGAGTGCGCTCACTCAGGATTCAAGGATAAATACCGCCAGTGTCAACGCATCAACGTGTAAGCATATGTCTATTCTACCATGTTAATTGTGCCTTCAGAATTTGTTTACAAACTTTTCCTTTTTCTTGATGCAGTTAGACATTCCAATACGACAGATATTCTTTATAATCAGCTGCCACTCATTTCATGTAATTCCTTCTATAATTAGTTGTGTCTGTATTATGATTAGATACATCTATTTTTATTAATGATGTCTACTTCTATGCAGCCTCAGAAATTGAACACAACACTAAACAGACAGACTTATGTGACAATGGGTCTGACCAGTTCCCCGTTAACAAAGGAGACATTCGACTTGCCAGCGACATTGTTCAGGCACTTTCTGCACGGGTGCCAAACCCACGACATCAAAGTCGGCAGCATGATAACTCTACTGTATCACGAATTTTGCATATGCCGAATGTTCATCTCAACGCGCACTGAGTATGTACTCTCTGCAACTGCGTTCTGTGTAAACATTTATTTATAGTTGCAGGCTAACA
>BQNB010185083.1:0-12249 GCA_026074375.1 Tanacetum coccineum
AGTCAACACAATTATGAATCTTCTTATATATTTTGTACAATGTTTTAAAAACCGATTTTTTTAATTAACCCGGCCGAGCCATCGGGTCACGGTTCAACCGGTTTTTTCGGCCAAAACCGGCTTCCGGTCAGATGACCGGTTCACGTTTCAACCCCGGGTTTTAAAACTCTAATTTTGTATATATACTCCCCCCTAATATAATAAATTATAAACTCCAAAAATCATCCTAATAGAAATTTTTAGTTTTACTTAATTGAGGCTCAACAAATTTACGCATATTCATATAGGTTTACTAACACCATTCATCTATCTACTGGACATATCCCATTATGTTGTGTAATGTTTCAATCATTTGTATAATGGTTCTTAATACAAAAGCCTAAATCAATAATCCATAAATTGATGATTGATGTAAATTAAATTCATAAATTGAAAAACATACCTTTGACAAACCAGATTAGCGGATGTTGATTAGGGATATTTTTGGTCAACCTAATTTTTATTGTCGTGGCTTTTTTTTAGTGTGTCGATCAATATAGAAGGAAGAAGAGTCGGGGTTTATATACATGACAAAATTTCTATAAAAACAAGGTCTAAAAAAACAAATAAGTCAATCTTGACCATTCATTTCATTTAAATTAGATGGTCACGATTTGATACATCTACCCACCTAATATCTCGTCTCTCACCTCTCATTTCATTTCAATTTACATACAGTCTCTGACCACCCACCTCTCACCATCCATCAGAACCCTAACAACCATCTACCCACCCCCACATTAAACCATAACAAACATCGCCGGAACCCTAACAAATTAATCAAACCCACACAAACCTCGCCGAAAACATCACAAGCCATCATCTACCCACACACACATCATCTAACCACCCCCAAATTAATCAAACCCTAACTATTTTTTATTTAAATGGACATACGAGAAGAACTAAATCTATCTAAGATATCGTCTGGTATATACTTCTTTTTATCTTTTTTTTTGCTTATTATCAGTGTTTTGTTGTTTATTCAATTTTTTGTTGCTTATTTTTTGTGCTCATTGTGTTTTTAGGTTATGTAAATAGATCAGACATAAGTTAGATAGATCATAGATCAGACATTGTTGTTCTAAAGTTAGTTTATTGTGTTTTAGATAGATGATATATCAGACATTGTTGTTCTAAAGTTAGTTTATTGTGTTAGGTTGAGGATTATAAAAGATCATAAGTCAAAAAGTAAGATCGGACCTGAAAAGTCAAAGTTTAAAATAGTCATTTAAAATTCCGAAAATTGCCGGATGTTACATTTTGAGTGTTCTAAATTAGGGAATTTGTTACTGACGTCTTAACGAAATATGCAGCAGTTTGTGATTCTTTTTTATTTACTAACCGTTTTTTATATTTATTTGTTTAATGTTAGGTGTTAAGGGACGTAAGGGTCATGATTCTCCTAAGAAAGGGTGGGTTCCGATGAGTGAAAGGTTTTTGAACCCAACACCGATAACTCAATATAATCCGATCACTAATAAAGTTGTAAAAGAGAGTGGTAAGGAAAAGCCTGATGTTGTGAAGGAAAAACCTGATTTTGTAATGTTGTGAAGGAAAAGCTGGAGTTTGTGAAGGAAAATCCGGCTAGTGTGAAGGAAAAGACGGCCGTTGTTTCCACTTATATCTAGATTCAACCACTTTCGAAAGATTTTTGGTTGTTCGCACACGGCCAGCTGTTAAAAATTGGACATGATACTTGATGAGACAAAGGCAAGAGCTGGAACTTAAAGAGCATGTGGTCGGGCTTTTAGATCTTAATTCTTACTGGACCGAAACTGAGGTGAAAGAAGCAAAAGGTTTTATTGGTTATGTGGAAAATTCCGAGAAAGATGTATGTGTTTTAGACTGCCTTTAATCATGAATCACATGAGATTCAAATATTAATCTCATGAGATCCTGTCTGATCTCATTTGATTCACTTTGAATCTCATGAGATTCAAACTTTAATCTCATGAGATTCAAACTTTAATCTCATTACTGCATTTGATTAAATACAGGATTTGTTTAAAAGAGCTAAAGAAAAGCTTGCTTCTATTTGTTCTGAAAGAGTTCGTCTAGAAGATTTATTGAGGAAAGCTAACTCAGATTATCATGGTGGAGAGGGAAGTTCTTTGACTTCAAGAAAAGTATGTTCAAGTGTTTAAAGATCTATTTCATTTGATGTTGGTATGAATTCTGTAGATGTGTATGGGGATTATGATGGATGTGGGGGGGGGGGGGAGGTAGATGGGGATGATGATGGTACTCGGGATGTTGATTCGGGTGATAGTGATTGCGAATCGGGATGAATGACAATGCGATTTAAGAAATGCGTATGATGTTGAGGGTGATGGCAATGGGAATGAGGATGACGCTGGTAATGGGGATGATGAGGATGGAGGTTGTAAGTCTATTGAGAAACAAGTTGATGCAACGACAAAAGAAGTTGATGCAACGACAAAAGAAAATGTTGTTGAAGAATCTGATGAGATCACGTGTACACCTGAGTCTTTCAGTCAGTGGATAGATGCAAATTCAGATTTTGTTTTAGAACATATTGATTGTGTAGTTGATGAATATCTATATGTAATATTCTGAACATAATCCCACTTTATTTCTTTTCCCATTGATTTCTTTTTTTTCTTAATTAAATTTTTTTTCCAGGGTGATGCGCTGGATGCAGTTGCTGAAGATATGCGGAGAAATAATGAAGGCACAGTTACTCTAGAAAGATTAGTTACACGTCATTCAAAAGCAAGCACGAGTCCTAATAAACGAATGATGAAACCATCTTCGTACCTCCTATCTCCTTATATGAACAAAAAGACAAAGGTTTTACCAAAAATTAATAGGTATGAGTTTATGATTGGAACAAGTTTGTTCGCGATGCAGCGCGACAAGATGTAAGTTTACATGCTTATTTTTTTATATAAGGCACCATTAAGGCGAAAAGTGAGCGAGTTCGGTTATTAGTGTGTTAGGAAGGTTAGGGAAGATTGAGTTGGCGAAAAAGGTTTTCGAGACTAGTTTGAACCAAGGGTATGGTAATTCTGTTGTGAATCTCATGAGATTCTGTTGTGAATCTCATGTGATTGTTATAAGCTCATTAGGTCATATGCTTAATCTGTTTTGAGCTTTTGAGTGTTCTAAATTAGGGAATTTGTTACTGATGTCTTAACGAAATATGCAGCAGTTTGTGATTCTTTTTTGTTTACTAACGGTTTTTTTTAATATTTTTTTGTTTAATGTTAGGTGTTAAGGGACGTAGGGGTCGTGATTCTCCTAAGAAAGGGCGGGTTCTGATGAGTGAAAGGTTTTTGAACCCAACGCGGATAACTCAATATAATCCGGTCACTAATGAAGTTGTAAAAGAGTGTGGTAAGGAAAAGCCTAATGTCGTCGTTGTGAATGAAAAGTTGGATGTTGTGAATGAAAATCCAGATGTTGTGAAGGAAAAGCCGGATTTTGTGAAGGAAAATCCGGCTAGTGTGAAGGAAAAGCCGACTGTTGTGAAAGAGGCTTTAAGGTATAGTCGTAAGGTTGATAAAGAGGCTGTTGTGAAGAATAAGTTGTCTCTTGGTAAAAGTAATGTTCCGATAAAGCTTCATAAGGACAAGGTTGATAAAGAGGTTATTGCAGACAAGGCGAGTGTCCAAGATGATCCGGGTAATTCTTCATCTGTTGTTATGAGTAAGGACGATAGAAAAGGTGTTAATGACAAGGTGTTGGATGTTGTTGCGAAAGACAAACCAAAGGGTAGTGCGTCATCTGTTGTTGTGAATAAGGACAAGAGAAAAGAAAGTTTCGAGAAAGAGGTTTGTTTTATTTGTTATTCCAAGTTATTTTACACTTCATTAAAACTGAATCTCATGAGATTCACAACAGAATCACATGAGATTCACATCAGAATCACATGAGATTCACATCAGAATCTCATGAGATTTTTATGTAGTCTCATTTGATTTTAGTTAATCTCATATGATTCTATTATGGATCATTAATTTATATAAATTAACCTCATGTGATTAACTATAGTACTGAATTTGATCAACTATAGGCTTTGTTTCAAAAGGACAAGGCATTGAATGTTGTTTCGAAAGACAACATGGGTCAAACTGCTAAAACATGGGATTGTGGTCTTGTTGCTGAGTCTAAACAGCAGTGTGACATGCTTAGGCAACTAAGATTCAAGTTTGCAACCAAGATTTTGCTACACGAGATTAATGTGCATGCTCAAAAGATGATTAGATATGCTGAAGAATTTGATAAAATTGTGGGTTTTCAAAAGATGTGCATAGTGGTTGACGCACTAAAGAACAGGGAGGAACGTGAAAAAAACTAAGCATCCAACGTAGAAGAATATAATTTTGTGAAGCTGACTATCTTTTGTGAAGTTGTTTATAACCTTTGCATGGTTAAACAGTTTATATCGTTGTGCTTTGTGGATTGTAGTTCATCAATCTATCTATATTAGATGCTAGTTTACTTTTGATAGTGCAGTGGTAGTTTTATGGCACTTCAGTTGACTGTAGAATATTTTGTCAATGTTTAAACAAAGTTTATGGGTAGTATTGATCAGTTTATGGTATAACATTTTAGTGTCTTTTGGAGTC
The DNA here is from genome assembly GCA_026074375.1 of Tanacetum coccineum. NCBI lineage: Eukaryota > Viridiplantae > Streptophyta > Magnoliopsida > Asterales > Asteraceae > Tanacetum > Tanacetum coccineum. The sequence goes on from BQNB010185083.1 coordinate 4,635, forward strand.
TATGATTTCATGATTTTTTGAATCACATGAGATTCTAACAGAATCCCTTGTGATTTAACTTGAATCACATGAGATTCTAACAGAATCCCTTGTGATTCAACTTGAATCACAAGGGATTCTAACAGAATCCCCTGTGATTCTTATTACTTATGCCTTATATAAAAAATAAACATGTCTAACAGAATCCTAAACATGTCTAACAGAATCCCTTGTGATTTGAGTAATCACAAGAGATTCCTCTAGATACACAAAAGATTCATAGAGAATCACATGTGATTATGCTGCAATCACATTGGGTCAATCACAAATATGCAAGTAAACATAAAAATCAAGTAAAGAACAATTATTCAAATATTTAAGTAACTAAAATATGATTCCAGAAGTATTTGAACAAGAACTAAAAATATTCAAGTAACTAAAAATATTCAAGTAACTAAAAAGTTATCAAGCATCGAATTTTCTTACTTTGTTTACTAACACAATGTGTAAGGCTGATGGGTTGAAAGGCAAGATTTGTCTGGATGTTGTTAAACGCATTCGGGAAGATACAGTGATTTCTGATATTGATTGGTGTGGATATGTTTATGACTGTCTTCGAGAGAGTAAACTCCCGAAAGAACCTTCCTTATTGTAAGTTTCTAATTTCCACTAAATGTTCTTTTTCATGTTTCTAAATTCAGCTAATTTTTGTTTTTTTCTTTTCTTATCAGCTTTTATATCTAGATTCAACCAATTTCGAAAGGTTTCTGGTTGTTCGCACACGGCCAGCTGTTAAAAATTGGACATCATACTTGATGAGACAAAGGCAAGAGCTGGAACTTAAAAAGCGTGTGGTCGGGCTTTTAGATCTTAATTCTGACTGGACCGAAACTGAGGTGAAAGAAGCAGAAGGTTTTATTGGTTCTGTGGAAAATTTCGAGAAGAGGTATATGTGTTTTTAGGACTGGCCTTCAATCTATTGAAATCACATTGAGATTCAAACATTAATTCATGAGATCCTGTCGATCTCATGTCGATTCACATTTTGAATCTCATGAGATTCAAACTTTAATCTCATGAGATTCAAACTTTAATGTCATGTGATTCCACAAAAATCTCATGTGATTCACTTTGAATCTCATGAGATTCAAACTTTAATCTCGTATATTTATCAGTTATGATATTGTACTGCATTTGATTAAATACATGATTTGTTTAAAAGAGCTGAAGAAAAGCTTGCTTCTATTTGTTCTGAAAGAGTTCGTCTAGAAGATTTATTGAGGAAAGCTAACTCAGATTATCATGGTGATGGAAAGTTCGTTGAACTTCAAGAAAAGTATGTTCAAGTGTTTAAAGATCCTATTTCATTTGATGTTGGTATGAATTCTGTAGATGGTGATGATGGGGATGATGATGATGGGGATGGTAATAGGGATGATGATGCTAGGGGTGATAGTGATGTGAATCAGGATGATGACAATGCGGATTCTAGAAATGATGATGATGTTGGGGGTGATGGCAATGGGAATGAGGATGACGCTGGTAATGGGGATGATGAGGATGGAGGTTGTAAGTCTATTGAGAAACAAGTTGATGCAACGACAAAAGAAGTTGATGCAACGACAAAAGAAGTTGATGCAACGACAAAATAAAATGTTGTTGAAGAATCTGATGAGATCACGTGTACACCTGAGTCTTTCAGTCAGTGGATAGATGCAAATTCACATTTTATTTTAGAACAAATTGACTGTGTAGTTGATGAATATCTATATGTAATATTCTGAACAGAATCCCTTGTGATTGATTCTGAATCCCCTGTGATTCTTATTACTTATGCATTATATAAAAAATAAACATGTCTAATAGAATCCTAAACATGTCTAATAGAATTCCTTGTGATTAGAGGAATTACAATTGATTTTTATAACTAAAAATAGTTAAAGTAAATCAAATCACATGTACTTAAGTAAAATAACATTGGGACTAACATATATCCTTGTGATTTGAGTAATCACAAGAGATTCCTCTAGATACACAAGAGATTCATAGAGAATCACATGTGATTATGCTGCAATCAGATTGGATCAATCACAAATATACAAGTAAACATAGAAATCAAGTAAAGAACAATTATTCAAATATTTAAGTAAACTAAAATATGATTCCAGAAGCTATTTATGAACAAGAAATTAAAATATTCAAGTAACTATAAAATATTCAAAGTAACTAAAAAGTTATTCAAGCATCGACGCATGACTAGTGCGCTTTTTTTTTTCCTTTGCCTTTTGATTCAGTTGGACAAGTTGTTTTGGTTATGTTCGTTTGTCATCTCTTTCAAAAAACACACAAGGCCATTACTTTTTTCTTTGCAACTCGTATCGTGCTTTTTCTCGTTAACTCGTTTTAACGTTCTCATTTCTTCAAATGTTCTCCTTTGTTCACAGCTTTTGTTGGATTTTGCATACAATTTTGATCGGGTTTTGTTATTGAAAAATACCACCAATTTACTCTCCTGTTATCTCTGGAAGGACGGGTTCGGGCATATCAGTCTTTCTACTTCATCCAAGAGTTTCTTCCAAGTTTTCTAAATAGGTGACATCTTTCCTTCATCTTTTGCCTCTACAAGAATAAAGTATCATACCACCAAAAATATTTGCTCATTTGTAAGTCTTTCATATGTTAATTTTTTCCCCATATTGTTTTTTTTGTTTCTTCTTAGGTCGGGATGGGTTTTTTGTAACTTGTCCAAGCGCTCAAAAATGTATGCTTTGGAATAACATTAATCTCACGATTCTTGAACACACAAAATATATGTCGACATAGAAACCCGTATCGGAGAAAATTTCTACAAGTACATACCACCGAACCATCTTCTATATTTCGTAATACCTTTCTCACAAAAACACAAGTAATAAGAATGTTATTAGAACTACATCAGATTAGAAAATAGGCATGTTATTGGTCAATATGAATCACATGAGATTCCAGAGAAATCACATGAGATTCAATATGAATCTCTTGAGATTCCAAATTAATCATTTGAGATTCCAGAGAAATCACCTGAGATTCAATATGAATCACTTGAGATTCCATAGAAATCTCATGAGATTCATTTAAAGTTTTATTAAAAACAAATAAAGACTTCTTATGGATCTTTCGTGTTTATCCACTGTTCCAGTTTTCTTCTTTTGTTCTTTTCCCTTTTTCCTTTTTTTTGTGAAAAAATGATTTATTTTCATTCGACTTCTTGTCTCTAATAATGACAGTTTCTCATATCCTGTATTTTTAACCTGGATCGTACAATTCTACAACTTCATTTAATCGTTTGAACAATCAAAACATCGTACTAGTGTTTCACTCGTGCTGCATGAAAGTGTAATATTCTAATGTGTAATACACTTTGGAGTTGCATTAATTGTTTTGAATGTCTTAATGACTCTTGCCTATACTTTGCCTTTCCATGGCTGATTTTTATGACAATTCATGAAACTAAAAAGCGTTGTCCCAGGGCTGGTGAAACTATTTAAAGAACGAGTTTTCACTTTTAGGAACCTTGAAGTATTCCTCATCAATCCTTATAAGGGAGAGTCATTAAAATAAACTGAAATCACATTATTATCGATGATTAAACATTTTTTCAACCATTGTGACTTCAGCAAACAGAAATCTTCAATCAATTGAGCCCATTTCTCTTCATTCTCCAATGGTTCAATGAACATATTCCAAAACGATCTTTATCGAAACGTTCTTTGGTAAAAACTGGAGTAATTGTTATATTTCTTTACAAATCTGTTTTGGATAAAAGAGTTATTAGTTTAATCACAGGAGATACAAAATAGGCATGTGATTGGTCAATATGAATCACATGAGATTCCAGAGAAATCACATGAGATTCAATACGAATCACTTGAGATTCCACATGAATCATTTGAGATTCCAGAGAAATACGAATCTCAATATGAATCACTTGAGGTTCTATGAAACTCTCATGTGATTCAAATCAATCAAAATCACCTGAGATTCAATAGTTATGTGAATAAAAATACCTTCAATGGAATTTTTTGCATAATGTGCCACATGCAAAGTCTGTGTTTGGATTTCTTAAAAACGGCTTCGATAGCTCTCTTCATGGCTCCGTCTTGATCGGTCACAATCATGGTTGGTTCTTTTAAGAAAGCCGACATGAATGCCGTTAGCAGCCACGTGTATGATTGTGTATCTTCATGTAAAAGCATTCCCGAACCAAGTGTGACACATTTCCCATGATTATCGATGCCAATGAATGGTACAAACTTCATGTTGTACCTATATAAAAATCATTTTGTTAGTACTTGTGAGAACAGAAGAATCACATGAGATTCCAGTAGAATCACATGAGATTCCAGAAGAATCTCTTGAGATTCAACTAGAATCACATGAGATTCAAGTGAAATCTCATAAGATTCAAAGGGAATCACAAGAGAAATCTGATGAGATTCAGTAGAATCACATGAGATTCCAGAAGAATCTCTTGAGATTCAACTAGAATCACATGAGATTCAAGTGAAATCTCATAAGATTCAAAGGGAATCACAAGAGATTCAAAGGGAATCACTTGTGATTCCTAAAATAAGCCTAATTATAAAGCCAAAAACAGTGATTCACTTACTTGTTGCTGTTGAAGGTTGCATCAAAAGATACTATGTCTCCAAACTCTTTGTAGTTACATTTGGCAACTTCATCAGCCCAAAACATGGCAACCAACTCAGAGTTTTCTACCTTATACTGAAATGTAAAGTTCGGCACATACTTTTTTCTGTTTTCCATTTTGTTTATAAGCATTTGTGCGTCACTTTCACCTATAAACTGATTAACATCCCTTTGATGATTCTTAAAATCATCGGTCGTCCCATGAACATATTCATACCCGCCTTTCATGCTACAATACAAGTTGTGTGCACGTGTTGCACCAATTTTATTTGTTGCAGCTTTGACAACAAACATTTTTTCTGATTGATTCATCTTTCTTTGTTTCTTTGTAAAATGTTTGTACTCTTTTGGGATAAGCATGTGATTGTGTTTGGGTTTAAATTCCACTAACTTGTATTTTGCAGAAACAATATCCAAAACTAATCTTATACGAGCTTTGCAACCTGTTACATGAGTTGTTGTATTCCTTTTTTGTTTGTTATATTCAGGATCAAGTGTGTCAATATTAATACCTTTTGGAACACCTTCTTTGTTACACATGAGGTACTTATGTTGAACCGCTCCTGATTTTGTTAACCTTTGACCTCCTTTTTTAACTTCAAAACCAGCCATTTCAGCGTATTTCGTATACATATCTAAAGCTTCATCTATTGTATCATAGTAGGTCCCTTCAACTGGTATAGGAATTCCTTCTACATAAGGCTCCTAATAAATCGATCCACCAGGTGTCTTATTCTACTCGTATAAAGTAGGTCTTGGTGTTCTCATACATTATGTGTATATAAAAACATAATGACATTAGATTCATAATAATATAACCACTGAATCACATTAGATATCAAGAATCTCAAGAGATTCCATAGAGAATCACAAGGGATCCCAAAAAAATTTCAAGTGATTTTTAAAAATCTTCAAAATCTCAAGTGATTTTTAAAAATCTCTTGTGATTTTCTCAAAATCTCATGTGATTCCACAAAAATCTCATGTGATTCACTAGTATCGAACAAATACAAATCAGTAACACCTGATTGAATACAAATCTCATGTGATTCACTATTATCAAAATCTCATGTGATTTCATAAAAATCTTATGTAATTCACCAGTATCAAACAAAGTCTGATGAATGTTTGTTCTTCATCCAAGTCTTTTTTATATATGTGTTTGATACTAGTGAATCTTATGAGATTCACTAGTATCAAATAATATCAATACAATTTTATAACAATACGATTCTCATGTGATTCATTATGAAATTTTACTTGTAACTTCTTCAATAACTGTATCTCGATCTGCAACGTCTTCCACAACCGTATCATATGAGATTTTTACTGTAACTTCTTCTTTGTTCACATCATTCTGTTTTTTTACTTCTTCTTCATCTATTTCTAGCGATTGACGGTTATGTATGGTGATTTAATGGTTATTTACAGATGTTTTGGAGCTTTTGAATAATTCTGGCAATGGTTGTTAGGGTTCCGGTGTGTGGCGGTTACTGCGATGGAGTCGCGATGGATTTGGAGGTGTTGCGGTGGCGTTTTGGAGGTGTTGCGATGGAGTCGCGATGGATTTGGAGCTTATGAATAATTCCGGCGACGGTTGTTAGGGTTCCGGCGGGTGGATGGGTTTTTTTGTCACCCGCCAGTGTGTGTAGATTAACCTGCCGGTGGAGTCGTAATGGGTTTTTTGTGTGAATTATATACCTTTAAATGAATGAATATGAACCATTGGATTTGATTGAAATGGAGGGTCAATATTAACCTATTTGTTTTTTTTGCCCTTGTTTTTTGAGGATCTCAACTCATCCTTATATTCCATTCGTCTTCTTCAATCTATTTCTTTGTATTTCAAAACCATTTTTATCACACACAACCATACCACACCAATATTATTACCGCGTTCAGAAGAGAAGAGGGATGTTCATAGATGAAAATAAAGTGAAGGTTTGGATGTTCAGAGGCGTTCAGAAGGCACTTTCAAGTCTGATCCATCAGAGTCTTTTGCCTCTGACCGCGTCTGAATGGAACGAAAAAAACAAACACGTTTTTCACTGGTTGGATCTGACTCGGTAAGATTTCGAGGCTCGTCAAAGGTTTTTTTACAAAAAACAAACACCACCTAACTGATGAATCTTTAAATAGTTTAAAAGAAATAGTTTTAATGCTCGTGCACGCACGGGGCTTATACATTATATTTGTAGTATCCCGTAATCACTTCATAACATACAATCGATCACGAATCGAACTAGAAAAGAGAAAGGAGGTGAGTTATTTTAGAGAGAGAAAGAAGAGAAAGAGAGAGATGAGAGAAAATAGAAAAGTAGTATATTTAGAAATGAAAAACTTGCTTTTTCTAAATAAGAAAAAGCTTATATACCCCATCACGCTAAAGGTACGCGCGAGATATTTAACTAGGACCCGGGCTTGGGTTTTGCTTGGGATTAAACCCGAAACATATACAATATTAGATTCACTATCGAGCCCGATTCCCGATAATATCCTATTACAACGTTAACTAATTAGAGACCGAAGCTCCATCGTAGAGTGACCGAGCTTCCTTGTTCGACTCAATAAATTGAGGCTAACAATCTCCCCCGAAGTGAGGTCTTGAACACGGGAACGAGCTTCCTTTATTGACTCAATAAAATTGAGGCTAACAATCTCCCCCGAAGTGAGTTCATTGATGACACTCCTTCATGAGATCAGTGAGATTGCTTTTGTCGTTTAAGCTCGAGTGTTCTTGGTCTTTGTCTTCGTTGTAATCTTGTTCCTTCATGCTTTGCGATCGGCTAAGCCATCTTGCGATCTTGTGTCTTTGACCAACATGCTCATACTATTGCATTATCTTGAAAGCTTTATTTCAGAGTTTGCGGAAGTCTTTGTCTTTAAGTCTTGAGCTGTCTAGATAGTATGTCTTCGTAGATTGAGCATTTGAATGGGATTGAGGTTG
>BQNB010185086.1:0-12249 GCA_026074375.1 Tanacetum coccineum
CTTGAAAATTAGGGTTTTTAGAGTTTCTTTAAAACCTTGTAGATCCTAGATCGAGAGCCACATGGCTCTGATACCAATTTTGAAGATCGTTTAAGCTCTTGTTTGTTTAGAACATGAATTAACTCAATCCATGGCAATACTTAATGAATTAACTCCTTAGGAAATTGATTCAGGTAGTGGTCCCAGGTGCCAAGATACCATATTGGGGGATGTAGATACTCAAACTAGGTTTGAGACTACATCTGAATAGCCTAATGATTCACCTCTCTCAAAAGTTAACATATTTAGAAGTGGGGATGATAGTATGAAAATTTTGGAATTGATGGAAATTATACACAACTGTCTGCATTGGTGAGCTCAAAATAATAGAGAGATTTGTGATTTAAAAACAGAAAGAGTGTTTTAGTAAGCCAAAAGAAATGAGAGATTAAGTGAGCTTAAAAATAGAAAGAGAGATGTGTGTACAAAAATAGAAAGAGTGATTAAGTGAGCAAAAAGAATTGAGAGATACTATGAGTATAAAAACAAAAAGAGAGTTTGTGAGAATCAAATTTGATGATAAAAGTTATTTGTGGGATGAAATTGAAGTTAATGCTGGTAGTTCAAACTTACTGCTGTTAGTCTCAGGTTAATACTCGTAATACAACTTAATGCTGCTAAGCATAAAGTTTCTACTGCTGGTATACAATTAATGATGTTAGGCTTAAATTAGTGCTACCAGTATTTGTTTATGCTGCAAGGTTTAAGTTAATGCTGCCAGGCATCAATTACTGTTATTAGTTCAAGTTCCTGCTACTGAGGGTGATTCTATAAATACTTCGATTAAGGGTTTCACTTATTTCTTTATTTGATTTAATTCATTTAAACCCTCTCTAAACATAAGTCCTAATTTGATTTCATCTTTGATCATCAAAATCATTATAATGTCGAGTCCTAAGTTTGCTTAAATGTACAATGTGGTCGCGTTTTTGGAGAAACCTGTAGAAAGGGTTGGGTTTGCAGAGATCATTGATTTTCTAAAAGCAAGTTATGTTAGTTATGCATTAATAGTCAATCCAATCATCTACACCTCATGTATACAACAGTTTTGGGCTACCACACAGGTCAAGATGGTTAATGAAGTGCGTCAGTTACAAGCCCTAATTGACAAAAAGAAGGTAATCATCACGGAGGCAAGTATTAGGAATGATCTTCACTTAGATGATGCAGAAGGTACTGATTGTCTGCCAAACACAACAATTTTTGAAGAACTGGCCAAAATGGGGTATGAAAAACCTTCTCAAAAGCTTACTTTTTATAAAGCTTTCTTTTCTCCGCAATGGAAGTTTATGATGCATACCATTACACAAAGCCTTAGTGCCAAGTCCACAGCCTAGAATGAATTCAGTAGCATAATGGCTTCCTTGATCATATGCTTAGCAACCAATAGAAAATTTAACCTATCTAAGTACATTTTTAATGCTATAGTTAAACACTTAGATGGAGGGGTTAAAATCCTACTGTATTCTCGCTTTCTATAAGTTTTCATTAACCAACAGCTTGGAGACATGTCACATCACAAAAAGACTTTTGTTAATCCCTTCCACACAAAGAAAATATTTGCTAATATAAATAGAGAGGGTAAGGATTTCTCTGGGAAAGTTACACCTTTGTTTGATAGTATGTTGGTTCAAGCTACTGAAGAAGTGGGTGAGGATTCAATTCCTCCAACTGATTCCACTCAGATACCCATTATGATTCTACTCCCACTACACATTATGATCAACCAATATTCACTGCCCAATCTAAAAACCAAGAAGAAACAACTATCTAATATGGCTCAAAGACGGGAGGCAGAGGTTCCTCAAGATGCGGGAGAGCATGAGGAAAGTGTACCAATACCTTCCAATGATCCACAACCTAGTGGTGAGGATAGCATGCAACTAACTAATTTGATGGTTTTATGTACCAAATTGCAAACACAGGTTCTTGATTTACAAATAGCAAAGGATGCTCAAGCTAAGGAGATTGCTACTTTGAAGAAGAGGATCCAGAGGTTAGAAAGGAGGAAAATGTCAAGACCTACAGGTTTGAAAAGACTCAGGAAAGTTGGTATGTCTAGGAAAGTTGAGTCCTCTAAAGCGATACCCAGGGAGAGTTTGGGTGATCCTGAAGATGCATCAAACAGGGGAGGAGTATTGAAGATATTGATGCTGATGTTGATGTTACTTTAGTTGATGAAACTCAAGAGAGACAGGATGATGACTTAATGTTTGATACTATAGTTTTGGAGGATGATGAGATGCATGGGAAGCTCAAGTGTATGAGAAAGAAGAAACGACAGTACAAGCCTATGATAGTACTGCTGGTGAAGCAGTACTACTGCTAGTATTGAATGATAGTGCCTTGTTCCTACAACTAATGAGGAAATCACTTTGGCTCAGACTTATGCAGATTCAAAGCAGCTAAGCCGAAAGTTTGTTGCTCCCACTACTGCTCGCTAACAACAACAACAACTACAGACCCAATGATAAGGGGTGGTTGTAATGAGCCAAGTGAGTTCCAGAATTCTACAAGAACACAACCTTCAAGTTCTAAAGATAAAGGAAAAGGTATTATGATTGAGCCTGAAGTTCCTTTGAAGAGAAAAGATCAAATTGCTCTTGATGAACAAATTACAAGAGATATTTAAGCTAAGTTGGATGCTGAATTATTAGAAGAGCAAAAGCTAGTAAGGGAACAAGAAAAAGAAGCCAACATAGCATTGATTGAGTCATGAGAAAATACACAAGCTATGATAGAGGCTAATAGATTGCTGGCTGAGAGACTCCAATCAAAGGAAAGAGAGGAATTGACAGATGAGGAAAAAGCAAAACTATTTATGGAACTGATAGAGAAAAGAAGAAAGCATTTTGCTGCACTCAGAGCACAAGAAAAGAGAAACAGAAGCTATATCTGGTTAAACTGCTTTACCTTCCTACCAAGCACATAAAGAACTCAAATGTCTACTTATCTTAAGCACATGGGTGGATATACATACAAACAGCTAAAAAGAAGGAGTTTTGGATGAAATTTCAAAAGTTGTGTGATATGGAAATGAAGAGAAGTAAATACCTTTGTAGCTATGGGTTTGAGGTATTGAAAGCAAGAAAAGAAGAAGAAGGTAGAGAGGAAACAAGTTAAAGGGCAGCAAAAGAAGATGCTTGGCAAGAAAAGAGCAAGAAAGACACCAGAAAGAATCCTTAAAAAAACAAAAGTAGAGAAGAAAAAGAGTCAGCAGAAGTTGATGGAAGTTGTGATGAAGCTGAGCTAAAGAAAGCTTTTGAGTGATTTAAAAGGATAAAGATTATAGCATATTTGATGCTATACCACTTGCTACCAAATTACCAGTGATTATTGATTATAAGCTTCATAAAGGCATGTTGGTACATTATCAGTTGATAAGAGCAGATGGAAGTTCCAAGAGATACTCTTTCTATGATAAGGATGCAAAAAGGAATCGATACAGAGATGACGTGGAAGCTCTTTGGAGAATAGTGAAGCAGTATAGTGTGATACAAGGCATGACAATGAGTTTGAAAGAGTTTTGGTTTTTTTTTGTTTTTTTTTTGTGGTTGGGGAGATTAAAAGTTATTATTGAACCAGACAAAAGGAGTAATGTAGAGAATATTACAATGGGGGGGGGATTGGGGGGGGGGGGGGGGGGGGGATACAGACTATTTAGAAGTAACTGATCGTCTGGAGTTGCACTTGTAAGGTTTGGAATAGTCTTCACATTTTTATGTTGGGTGAAAAAAAAAAAGGGAGATACCCTCCACACCAATTACCAGCAGCACCCCCCAATATAGCTCAACAAAAAATCTTCAAACTGGTCTTCAAATTGAGACGACATCAACTGCTAAAGCTTAATGAGGTGAAACCCAAAAGGCCTCTATGAAAGTTGAATGCAATCTTCCTGAAGTGTGATGAAGAATTTTAAGATGAAACTAAAGGATTCAGAAGAATGAACATCAAGTTTAGGGGAGGATTATTGGGACTTAAAAGACTTCATGGATTCTTAGAAGTTACTACTGCTGCAAGTACATAATGAAATTATTCTAAGTGGTTAGACTGGTAGTAAATGTCACCACTGCTAGTTACTACTGTTAGTATAAATTTAGTACTGAAGCATAAAGTACTGCTGTCTAGTTGAAGTAAAGACTCCATGTTGAAGACCTAAAATATAAGCTAAGTAGTTAGTGCTGTTAGTATTAAATGTTAAGACTGCTAGGATAAGTTTACAACTGTAGTCTGTAATAGTACTGCTATACTAATGCTGAGACTACTACTATTTTAATTAGTGCTGCAGTGGAAAGATTACTATTGTTTAAGAACTTTCTACTGTCAAAGGATAATGACGAATGAAAGAGATAAAGATTGACTTTGGAGAGACAAGCAATGCGTTTGGAAGATAAGTGTTTGATTTTCTCCTGATTTTCTAACATCTCAGATGAATTCACAAAGCTTTCTACTGCAGGAGAAGCTGCAGTAGAAGAAGCTGCATTATATCCTAGTCCAGTTTTAAACTTGTCAATAACTTGACTTTCCAGTAAATTATTCAAAGATTTAGATGAATTTTGAAACTTCTCTAATGTTAGTTTTAACTCATCTCTCTCTTTTTCTGCTTTTTCCAATTTCTTTTTGTTTTCAACTAAAGCATTATCTCTTAGTTTAACTTCAAGGTTTAAAACATTAATGCTTTCTTCAAACACAACCTCATTTTTCTTATAGTGAGCTAGTCTAGCTTCTACTGATTCTAAACCTGCTTTATAAGATACTAAATTAAATTGAGACTTTTTGTAATCTGAAGACAAACTGTCATATTGTTCTTTGAGAGTAGCATAAGCTTTTACAAATGATTTAGAACAAGAATCTACCTTAGAATCTGAACTGGAAGAACTTCCTTAAGATGTATGTGCCATCAATGCAAAGTTTGTAGGATGTTCTTCTTTAGCTTGGTAGCTCCAATCATACCCTCCAATTCCATCTTGAGCAACCAAGGTATTTTGAGTGGGAGTTTCCACTGTCACAGTTCTTCTACTATTCTCTCTTCCTCTGTTTTCCTGATTTCTAGGAGCTCTACATTCTCTTGCAAAGTGACCATTTTTATGACAATTGTAGCACTCCACTTTAGACCTGTCAAATCCAACTCTTTGACCATTTACATCCAACTTCCTGCATGTCCTCTAGATGAATCTCCTAGCTCTAATTGTTAGCATGGCCATTTCCCATTGTAAATCCATTTCTTCTAGGTCATCATGATCAATTTGTTCTAGATCCTCTCGTGTAAGTTAAGGAGAATTAGGCTGACTAGATAGGAAAGCACAGATCATAGAATCACTAAGGTTATCTCCAAATGTAGGATTACTTTAAGCATGAGCAGCACTAACTCCATAAGCAGTGTTATCTACTTCATTTGTATTGCTATTGCTGTTAGTGCTGTTGGAGCACACAAAAGCCACATTTTGTAGATTTTGGATTGTACTTGATGATCCTGCAAGTTCAGGTTCATATATCTTCAAGTTGTTGTACAAGTCATCCAAACTGATGGTTTTTATTTCTTCTTTGTTCCTCCAGATCAAAGCATGAGTCTTACATTCAGATAGAAGACTTCTCAATAGTTTTAAGTTTATGTCCTCTTGTGAAATAACTTCGCCTTGAATCTCCAACTGCCTAATAAGTTTTTGCAACCTATCAAATGTTTGATCCATTGTTTCTGAACTTGATCCTGCAAAGTTCTTATATTGTTGCTTGAGTAGTGTTCTCTGAACTTTCTTGGATTCCTTGTTTCCTCCATACCTCTTTTCAATGGCTTCCATAAGAAATTTTGCATCTTTATATGAATGGAATTTTAGTTGATCCTTATTTGGGAGTGCCATCAACAGAGTTCCTTTAGCTTTCATCTTAATCCTCCTGTCCTGCTTTTCTTCTGCAGTTCTCTAACAATTCTCTTCAGCACTTTGTTACCATTCATAATTACTTCCCAAAGAGAGTAATCAGTCATGAGAAAGTATTGTTCTATCCTCATTAACCAGAGATTATAATCTCCTGAATTGAGGATAGGAAGTTTTGCAGTCAGAGTTGTAGAAGTAGTTCCTGCCTTCATCTAATCACTAAGAAGTAGATCTAGTATATATTGTTTGTTTCTTCTTATTCAAAGCTTCACAACTAGCTCTAATACCACTTGTTGATCCCAATGAATAGATCTTAAACTCCTTAGCTTGATGTAAAGTTTAGTATCCTCGGATAAATCCAAAGGTACTAAGACTAAAACTTTGAGTGTATGATATAAACTATGTGGAATCTAGTTTATACCACTAAGAAGAAAAATAGTAATGTGTGTATGACAAACAGAAACCAAAACTATAAGCTCCAATATATTCATACGAATACTCAAAAGTATTAGGCTTACAGAAAACCTTGAAGCTATGACAATGACTCGTTTTTGATACGTTGAATTCTATACCCTAGGACCTCCTTTTATACACCAAGGAGTCCTACAAGGCTTACAATACTTTCCTAAGTTATCATGATCTTTTAAACAAATAACTTATACATATCTTTTACAAAAATAACTCAATACTTATCTTTGTAAGTATTCTTGTTCTCCAATCCTTTCTCTTATCTTTCTCCATTTGACAGTAGTAGCTTTTCTAAGCAGTTGTAATCTTTCAGCAGTTTAAACCAGCAACATTATCTTTTGAACTAGCAGCACTAACTGAGCACAAGCAATAGTAAGTACTTAGAATATTTTCTTCATTCTTCATCAGCAGTACTAAGTTACACTAGCAGTACTAACTTTATGCTAGTAGTTGTAACTTTATTCTAGCAGTGCTGATATATACTAGTAGTACTAACTTTTGTACTAACAACACTAATATATACTAACAGTAGTAACTAGCAGTAGTAACTTTCTACTACCAGTACTAACTACTTAGCATAATTTTAATTAGTATCACCAACAGTACAAAGTATACCTGAGCAGTATTAACTCTAAGAATCATCTTGAAGTCTTTAAATCCCAACACAAATATTATAATAAAATGGTTTAGGAGGAGTTTGGACATGTTGTGCTTCTTTATTAATGTTTTATTAATTTTGTGAATTAGTTGGCAGAATATTTTGCTAAAAGAATGATATGTGAAGTGACATTACGGAGAAACTCTGTTATCCAAAACGCTATGCAAATCAGGTACACTACATAGCCTTTTTTGTGTAAATTTAAGACTTCATTTATATAGTATTTGGTTAGAAATAAAGGTGACCATTTGCTAGTGAATGGTTCAATTCCGGTAATGTTTTAGAACTGACAAAAGAATTGCTCAAGTAAAAGTGAGAGTTACTACCAATCTAAATAATCTTTGCATGCAAAATTTACTCTTAGATGCCTTCAACTATATGTAATTATTACTCTTAAATGTACTACTGCACTGATACGCCACGACAGTCTTCGTACACGGATAACGAAGAGGAAAAAATTGATGTAGAGGTTATGAGACACGCCACAAAATCATGGTTAGGTGTAACCTTATTTGAGAATGGGCACCTTTGTGTTTAATCTTAACACAAATTGTAAAAGTATGTAAATCTAAACAACTAAATAGAAATCAAACTGCATATATCACTACTATTACATTACAAAAAGAGGAAACATAATTTTCAAAAAAAATCACCTTAAATATATTACAAATCAAACCTAGAATAAACTTCTTATGATTACAAATTTACAATCCAACATTTCACTCAAACTGCAAGATTCATTGTTTTGCTTCAAAAGTTTTTCTCACCTCTCAATCCTCTTCTTTAAACCATGCTAAAAAAACTCAGGTATTCTGCAGCCTCCTCAAGAAATCGATTCATTACCTCTACCAAAAATCTAATTCTTGGCTCTAAGGAATTCTTAACTCTTTATTAAAATAGGCGGATAACTAGCAACTAAACTTGCTATCTATTGGGAATTAAACCCTTATGTTTTTAAGTAGTCTCAAGTTTCAAAATCATGTCAACATCTCTATACAAAACTTTTGGAAAGTTAATCGCTATATTTTGAAGACCGGGTTTTGTTACACCTAAAGAAACTAAGTATTCGGTTGTGGGGCGTAATCGATTTTCAACAATGTAACCAATTATTGACGGGTTGTTAACTAAGTATTTACCAATAGTCCCTTATTTTGTCAACCCGATACCAGCAAGAATCCAACTACCTAATAAAGCTCTAAGTCAATGATGTAGCTGATGATTCTTGGATTATGTAAAAGCATTTTTTGGAGTTGAGTTCCTGACACGCCAAGTGACTCAAAGAAACCAAAAAGTGGGCAATGCTTTTCTTCCACACTATGAGTTAGTATTGCGTGAATTTTGTTATAGCAGATGAAACTTCATTTGATTTAAAGCGTTTTACAGAGTTGAGTTCCTGACACGCCGAGTGACTCAAAGAAGAAGTCGGCAATGCTTTTCTTCCATACTATGAGTTAATATTTGCATGATTTTTTATAGCATATGCAACTTGTGTAAACAGTAGAAGGGGGTAAATACATTTCCATTTAAAAACTTAAATCTTTTTGTATCAATTTTCCAATCAAGCGTGACATAATATGAAGATTGTTCATATTAGTTCTACATTAACTATGCATATATTATCAAATCGTATTACAACAATACAAACCAAAGCACAATGTTCACATCAATCCACAACACAAACATAATCAAAACTACACAAGAAACATGACACACAATTATCTATATAATGCAAGTATGAATATATAGCGATAAATGTGAACTTAAATGTAAAGAGATAAGTAAAAGGAAAGGCAAACCAAACACGATGATTTATAGTGGTTCGGTCATGAAGCTTCTCTTCGCCCTACTCCACTCCCCTGAGTACCCAACTCAAGAGTTACATCACTAGTCAACAAGCTCCTTTATTGGCCGAAAAAACCTTACAACATTGCTTATAAAATTTTCTGACACTAAGCTAGATGTCGAGTTCTTCTTCGGGTACAACCGAACCCGTTATGTTTATGGCCTAACATAACAAACCACTATGTCGCTTATAATGTTTTCTGACACAAAGCTAGATGTCGAGTTCTAATATTAGCTATAACCGATCTACCACTCTTTACAACACTCGTTATGTTTTATGGCTCAACATACTTGTGTTTTATGGCCTAAACACATAAACCATCTAACCTACACTTTATATAACACAAGATGATAATACAAAGTGAGATCCAAGACATAGTAGTCAAATAGACCATAGTTCCTAATCTATACATCAACAACTATCCTAGAATGTAACCATCAACCAAGCCTAATACTTAGAACATGTTTGAAAATCAAAATATAAAATGTATGTGGGAGTTTATGTGGAGTAGTGGGTTATGATCAACAAGGAGGAGGAGGAAAATGCCTTGGCTTATATAGAGGAGTCTTGACTTGGAGAGGTCTCTTTTGTCCAATGGATAAAAGGATGTTTGGATAAAAGCATGCACCAACTAGTTTTCCTCCATCTTCTAGAAGTTTAATTTAAATTTGAATTCACTAGTTTCCTTTTATCTTCTAGAAGCTTTGATTGGGCCTTAATGGGCCAAAGTTTATTGGGCCCCCAATGGGCTTGTCCGTTTTCTTGGCCCGATCTAATTAGCGAAGTCCATATGTGTAAGAGTACTAGGTTGTCGAGAGTAGTTGATTAATGTTTGTGTTGATGATTTATGTATACGAGTAACTTGCGTACTTTACGTAATGTTTTACAAGTTACATGTTTGTCATTACCAAAACACAAAGAGAATGTATAGATTAAATATCATAATATTTGCACTAACAATCTCCCCCTTTTTGATGATGACAAAATATGTAAACCGTAAATCATAGTAAAATGTTAAAGTTACTCGTTTACACTTCTTCTCCCCCTTTTGTCGACACAAAAAGGTGCGTGCTCTGAGTTCTCTACTTCTATCTTCTCTTTGTACGATACATATGTATCTTCAAAAAAATGAGCTTGCATCATCCCAATGAAGTCGTGCTCCTATTAACCTCGTTTAATCATCCCAAGCTATCTACTTTGACACTCGAGCACCCCTTAGCTCATTGTACTCCTATGATACTTACATCTTATTGTATATTGACTTTAGCTGATCCATGGATCAAATTTGTTACAAACTTTTAACCTACATCAAGGATTAGTTTTGTGCAACATAATATACACTCACACACATACACACATATATATATATAATATATATATAAATAATAAATATATATAAATATATATATAAATAAAATATATATATATATATATATACATATATATATAATATATACATATAATATATAAATACATATATATATATAAATAATATACATATATTAAATATATAAAACATACATATATATATATATATATACATATATATATATATACATACATATATGTATATATACATATATATATATATGAGCAATATTATAGGGGTGGAATACACATATCAAAAAATATGTAGATGTCTTAACGGTTGCAAATATAATGACTTTGATATTTGTAAATGCTCCCCCTTGGTGTATGCTCCCCCTTGTTTAAGGAACCAAGGAATTGAGCTACAAAAGTGTGCTACAAAACAAAGTTAGTAGAAAAGTGCACATATATAGTTTGGGGCAACAAGGAATCAAGCTACAAAGGTTTGCTACAAAAGAAAAAATTAGTAGAAAAGTGCACATATATATGATAGCTATATATATCAATACACTAACGGGTAGCAAGACATGAATCTCTTAGATATATGCACTCTAAACTATGACATTTTAAAAGAAAAGTTAAAACCTAGACACACGACGTATACTTAAGACATAAGAATGTTTAGGAACCAATGATAAGGTTCGACCGACACATGCTTAAGTACTAAGACTTGACCAACACCCTTCGGTATAATACCGACTTTAATAAATGAGAACAAAATTCGTTTATTGATTGACACACTATTATTATAAGAATTACATATTCCAAGATGTCATTTGGATAATGAGTATGAACGTATTTTGATCGAGATGTTCCTTATGGTATCGTCATCTAACCAAGATGATGATATGGATTTGAATAGACTAAGGGTTGTATTGAGAGATTCCTAAATCCTTAAGGTTTCTTTGTTAAGCATTATGTATGCTTTCCATGTTTGAAGTGTTTAAGGATAAACATTATCGTAAGACTTTAGATCGAACTAAAAGTTGATGATACGGATGATTTGAAGAAGGAACATAAACAAAGAAGGATGAGCGTGAATGGAAAGGAAATGTGTTGACAATAGGTTTGTTGGTTGTTAATGTTGACGGACAAAGGTAAAAATATGAAAATGGTAGAAGAGAAGTGAAAGACTTGACATTGTGATGACTTAACAACACTTGAAGATTGAATATCTTCTTTGTGTTCTTCACTTGCTAAAAAGTGGAAATGATTAGATAAGACGCGTTTCATTACGAAATTCACTTGACTTTTGACAACATAGGCATATATGCTTATGAGTGTCGGGATATGAGGATGAGATGCATTTCATTACGAAATTCACTTGCTTTTAACAACATAGGCACACATGCTTATGAGTGTCGGGATATGAGGATGAGACGCATTTCATTATGAAATTCACTTAACTTTCGACAACATAGGCACACATGCTTATGAGTGTCGGGAAATGAAGACGAGACATATTTCATTGCGAAATTCACTTGTGGGGAATGGTTACATGGTAAATCTTTTTGTGAAGATGACTAGGTGGATGACTCGAGATTGGTAGTGGTAAGGATGACTCGGTTTTACATTGTTGGTTTCTAGCGAATAAGAATCACATGTGTGAGTTCTTGAGAGAATCTGGTTAAAAGATATATGTGAACGGGTGTGTTTTCCCTTCCCTTTTAATTCGTGCTCATCCGAACATAAATTGTGGAATAAAAAGAATAAGTGAAGAAAAAGAAAGACGGAAGCGATGAGCTTGACAATGTCATGACGGATGACGGTTAACATACGATGAACTTCATCCGCGAAGTTATGTAGCTCTTCTCAACTATTGCGAATGTTCATAGAACAATCACACGACGAGATATGAGATTGTCTTAAAGGTGGTAGCGGAAATGTAGACGGAAGATATTAACCATCTATATAAAAATAAAGGCGTGATTAAGGTTTTTGTGAAACGAATTAGACATGAACAATGAGTGACATTTTAATTTGCATTTCGCGAATTAAAA
>BQNB010185087.1:0-12249 GCA_026074375.1 Tanacetum coccineum
TCATTCTAATCTCATTGAGATGATCACACTCAATAGATTGATTACCAATACCTCATAAACACATATAATAACATAAACCATACATTGCAACAGACACATAAGTCAACACTAGCGGTTTGACTAACCTGCTCAAGTCATGGTTGTCGCATTGACATCCCCGTTTGGGTGAGTAGCGCTCACTGTGCCGGTTTGTCGGACAACAAACGTATACCATGTCAGATTTAGGATGTTGCGGGTTAGAACATCATTCACGAGCATTATTGGCAATTTATTGCATTCATACATGTCGAGCTTCAGTGTCATGAGCTTAGGAAAACGTACTTACTTTTTATGATGTTTGCATCTGTTGCTTAATCATACACTTGGAAATCTTGCGGTCCTTCAATCGATTTACATAAACTTATGAATTCACCAACTTTATGTTGACGTTTTAAGCATGTTTTTCTTAGGTCAATAAGCTATTGATTTATGAAGTAACGCCCTCGGATATTCAATATTCCGCTGCCACCCAGATTTGGGGGTGTTATAGTTGCTTTATGCTTGCGACGCCGTCTCCACGCTCTGTATGCATAATTCTTCTTGATAAATGGTGTAGAGTCGTAGTCATGTCTGTTTCTTCTCTAAATGAGCCCAAGTCACGTGTATTTCCTCCAAATGCCATTCAAGTGCTAAAAACCTAAAAACAAACGATTAAGCACATAATCTGGGTATATTTGCATGATTTAGGGGGTTAAATGATCCCAAAATAGTGTATAAAATGACACCTCATCAGACACACACATATACACAGTAGATATGTTTATTAATGTAATTAATATATTTATTGTATATGTGTTACTTATATTAATATGATTCACTAAAATACTTAACGGTACTTAACACTAGTTATTTATATCATTAGACGATTTAAATACTTAAGAGACTTAATTAAATAACAAGTAAGGACTTGGATATTGTTGGGATTAAAAGTCTTCTTGATGCTGTTGGAATTACTGCTGCTTAAGTTTATGTTAATACTACTCTGATGAAGTTAGTGCTGCACATGAATTTCAAGAAAATATTCTAAGTAGTTACTACTGCTGGTTCTAAGTTAATGCTGCTAGGCATACACTTACTACTGTTGTGTTACTACTACTGGGTGAAAGTTAATGTTGTTTGTTAGGATCAAGAAAAGTCTCGGTCACTTCCAATATTAACTAGTCAAAGCCCGTAGTTAGTCAATGTCTAGTATGATAAGCTAATATGGCCCAAAGGCCCATGGAAAGCCTCCCAAGGCCCATTGCCGGCCAATATTGTAGTATAAATACCCTCTCCATGCCTTGGAGAGGGTGTT
Organism: Tanacetum coccineum; assembly: GCA_026074375.1. Classification (NCBI taxonomy): domain Eukaryota; kingdom Viridiplantae; phylum Streptophyta; class Magnoliopsida; order Asterales; family Asteraceae; genus Tanacetum; species Tanacetum coccineum. The sequence continues at coordinate 1,334 of BQNB010185087.1, forward strand.
GGTTGGTTTTGTATTCTTATTTCACTTATGAATTACATGTTTCTTACTTTCTCTCTCTAGAATACATCCTTCCTTCCACTCTCTCTCACTAAGTTCCTTCCCATCTCATATCAAAGATTACTTGTATTCTTCAATTGGTATCAAGAGCCATGGAGTGGTGTGTTTAGTTTTTGTGTTTAAGCTTTCTTTTTGGTTCGTTTGTTTCATTTGCAAAATCGTCCTTTATTTTTTTTTTGATTCCAAAGCTATTGTGTACACTAAAGGATTATTTACCTTGGTAAATCTGATCTAGTATCTTTATGATATAGGTGTACAAGCTTAGAATCAAGAAAAATATCATTTTTGTTACATTTTTGTGTTCGAAAATCTTATAAAGAGCAAAATCTTGATTTTAAATTTTTCGGCTTAAAAACCTTAAAGTTTTCATTTTTCTTGTTCCTATAGGTTTAGTAACACTAGTTGTACAAGTATTTTTGCAAAACAATCATCAAAAATGTGTTTTTTGTGTTTTTAAGTTTTTGGGTTTCGTAGTAGTGGAAGTCGAACAACTGAAGTCGAACAACTAAGTCGAACAACTCAAGTCGAACAACTCAAGTCGAACAACTCAAGTCGAATAACTCAAGTCTAACAACCTGAGTCGAACAACTCGAAGTCGAACAACTTGGTTTAGTTGCAACCGAACAACCCAACTGCAGTGCAAACCGAACAACTTGACCTCAGTTGAAACCGAACAACTTGGTTTAGTTGAAACCGAACAACTTGAAATTTAGTTGAAACCGAACAACTTGAGAGCAAAATCTTGATTTTAAATTTTTTGGCTTAAAAACCTTAAAGTTTTCATTTTTCTTGTTCCTATAGGTTTAGTAACACTAGTTGTACAAGTATTTTTGCAAAACAATCATCAAAAAGGTGTCTTTTTGTGTTTTTAAATCTTTGGGTTTTGAAACAGTAGAAGTCGAACAACTGAGTCGAACAACTCAACTTTAGTTGAAGTCGAACAACTCACATGCAGTGTAAACCGAACAACTCTTCTATAGTAGAAGTCGAACAACTCATCTGCAGTGTAAACCAAATAACTCTTCTATAGTAGGAGTCGAACAACTCACCTGCAGTGTAAACCGAACAACTCTTCTATAGTAGGAGTCGAACAACTCACCTGCAGTGCAAGTAGAACAACTCCACTATAGTTGAAGTAGAACAACTCCATTATAGCTGAAGTAGAACAACTCCACTAGTTGGAACCGAACAACTCAAGTTTTTTCAAAATTATACGGTTTATTTTGTTGACTTGTAAAATCTCGTGAAACATTAACTTGTATTTCCTGGTTTTGTCAAGAATTGTAAAATCCCGTGTAGTTTCATGAATTAAAACACTCAAAAGACAACTTAATTAAACATAATTTCTTTCTACCACCGTTTGATCAACCAAGTAATCTTTCAACATACAAATTTCTCAATGACGACTCTAGCCGACAAAGCAATTCTTTCGGGTGCTGACAATCGTCCACCAATGCTAGAAAAGGATATGCATGATTCTTGGAAAAGCATAATGGAACTATACATGCTGAAAAGATAAAATGGACGAATGATCCTTGAATCTGTTGAAAGTAGTCCACTCATTTGGCCTTTAATTGTGGATAATGGAGTTACAAGGCCAAAGAAATATTATGAGTTATATGCTACGGAAGCACTTTAAGCTGATTGTGATATCAAGGCAACAAATATCATTCTCCAAGGACTACCACCTGAGGTCTATGCATTGGTAAGCAATCATAAAGTCGCCAAGGAACTTTGGGAAAGAATTCAACTTCTCATGCAAGGAACTTCATTGACGAAACAGGAAAGGGAGTGTAAGCTTTATGATGAATTCAATAAGTTTGCTTATAAGAAGGGGGAATCACTTCGTGAATTCTACTTGAGATTTTCACTGCTACTCAATGACATGAACATTTACAACATGAAACTGGAATAAATTTCAATGTGACACAAAGTTTTTGAATAACCTTCTCCTGAAATGGAGGGCAATTGTGACAGATGGTCAAACTGGTTCGAGATTTGGCACACAATACATCCGATCAGTTCATGCTTATTGGGGACACATGAAATTTCATGCAATTGAGGTTCGTTTTAATTATTCGAACGCAATTCAGACCCGCTTTGCTTTGGTTGTAACTCATTCAGGATGAACCAGTCTCCTTATCAAAATCATCAAAAATTCACACAAAAACACTTCCAATTTTCAACCATTAAGTTTCATCATATCAGTCTCTCATCATTATGGGTTCTCCTTATCTAGTTCAACAATACTCAAACTCGTCATATCATCAAACACCCCTTTTCAAATCACTTATTCCATCTTAATGATTATCAGTCCTTAATTCACCACAACAATTATTCTCCTATCTCATCTATACCCTCAATTGGAATATCCTCCCTCAGTGCATAAACAATCTGAATTTCCCAACAGAACGGTTTTTAATTCATTCCAGGTGTTCTAAGGAAAGGTGATGAATTCCCATTGATGCCATCAATCACATAATTGTCATTTTGACTGTTAGTCGTCATTCCAGTTATCCCAACATACAACGCACCTATTATATTCATGAATCTCATGAATCATGTGTGTAAACCATACTTGGACAAATTCGTAATAGTATTCATCAATGATATTCTTATCTACTCTCGTAACAAAGAAGATCACACAAGTCATCAGAGAATCATTTTTGAAAGGAGGAATTGTATGCCAAATTATCCAAGCATGATTTCTGGATCAGTATCGTGCAATTTAGTGTCTCATTATTCTTCTCATAATTTTGGAAAATCATACCACCAAGGAAACATCTTTCACTTAACACCGTTTTGATATCATGTTTTATGCTTAAATAGGATGATTTATAATCATCTTATTGAAATGAATTAGGACGCTTCTTCATTTGAATAAGGAAATTATAAATCACCAAACTATAAATTTATAAATTCTCAGTTACAAGGATTGGGACGCCTCTGTTTGTAAGTGACAAGTTATAAATAAGTAGGCTTAAGTATATGGCATACGTACAAACAACATTCTTTCAATCTGTGATCCGTTTGTACAAACAAATCCCTTACTTCATATTACCTTCATATGAACGAATCTCTGAACTTTTACACTCCATCGTTCAACTAAATCTCGGGACAAGATTTCTGTAAGGTTGGGGGACTATAACAAGCCATAAATTTTCATCAATGTAAATATCCATCTATTAAGTTAGATGCAATGTACTATCTATCTATCTATTATATATGAACCACCTTTTTTAGGGAAATTTTTCGCTTTATTACATTACTTGTATTACCAATATCTCAATATGCAATGTAACTTGCATATCTAAAGTTAACAAGCTCACGCAACCTACCTATATCAATCCTATCTTCCTATATGTCAAGCAAATATCATAATATGTCAAGTCAATATCATAATATCATTATTATAAAGTACATTACTCATATAATGTACCATTCGTAACGTTATATCAAAACAGGCTTTAAACAATTATCGTATGCCTCTAAACCCTAATTCCATAGAAGGTTAATATCTAAAGTGAATGTACAAGCTACTAAATCATATGTACAAGTAATATAACATCTCATTTAAAATATAAACTCCCTCCAAGTCAAGGTACAAGTCTTTAAAGGCACAATGTACAAGTCATTGAGCATGACATCCAAAATAGCCGTTTTACCTCTGTTTTCACAAGGAAACTTGTATAATTTATCAAGTACAAGTTACAAGAAAGTCATATACTTCATTTACATTCTATAATCATCCTCATTTCATAAGATTTCATGAAATAAAACCCAGAAACCCTAACCCGAACAAAATACTAAACTATGACCCGTTTACTCATTTTTGCCCATTTTAAACCCAAACCACCAATCAAAGCTTGTTATTTACTCTTAATACAAGTCTTGTGATCATATATCTATCATAATATCACAAGTATACTCGAAATGGAAGCTCAAAAACCTAATTCGTGCCCTATGATACCCGTATACACCTTTCTTGCATTTTAACCCATTTTGAAAGTTAACATTGCATCCAAGCACCTTGATGATGCACCTACTTCAGCTCAAGCACCTCCCTAAGCAGCTTACCCACCTACTTAACTCATTTCTTGGCTAAAAATCAAACCACATCCCCTCTTTGTCACCATAATCAGTCGTGGCTAAGATAAGGCCACAAAACACCTCCACAAACTTCCACCTTGCACCATAGCTTCTCTAACTCAGCCCCTAGCCTCTCCACATCACCCCCACCTGTCCTTAGCTTAGTCACAAAGTTTCTTGGCCTCCAAGGGTTACTAACACTATAAATAGGGTTCCATACCCTTCATATCAACTCATCCCCCACATCTTCTTCTATAACCCACAATAGCAGCAATTCTCTGCTCAATAAGTTCCTAAGAGGTCCCAAGAGAAGTAATCAAGAGAAAGATTGAAGCCTTGAAGCCCCAGAGTCGTTATTCTAGGCGTACGAAGCTAAAAGTCCCGATTTTGACCCGTTTCCAAGCTATAAGCTCAAACCCAGGTTCTTGATGTTCCATTTCTGCTCCTATACCCTTATAATGTTCATATGATCATGCATAAACTCTTGTTAAAGTTTTATAACTCAATTCATGCTCATTTTCCATTTTGATCCAAAACCGTACACCCAAAACCCTAATTTCATGTTTTTCTTGAATCTATGAGCTAATATGATAAAATGTTGTTATAATCTATCCTAATAAGCTTAACTAATGTTATTATAACCACTTTATCAAGTCTTGAAGGAATTTGAATTAAAAACCTACGCGTTTTCGTTATTAAACCCTAAAATGACCCGTTTTGATTTCTAGCTTAACGAATTGTTATTTTAAACTTTTGTTACGTTAAACCTTTATATTTTAGCTTATATTAATAAGCTATAACCTGCAAATATCTTTTGGAATGTTAAAATAAGCTTGCATGGCCGTTCAGACTTGTTTTGTAAATATTATCCATGCAAGGGGTATATATCGTAACTTTCTGAAACTTATAACTAAAGGGACTGAAAATGTCATTTTATCAAAGTTATAACTATAGGGGTCTATTATGTCACTTTCCAAAGTACAAGGTTTACTTTGTATATCTTTTAAACTAGAAGGACCAAACTTGTAAAAGTGCAAACTCCAAGGGTATATTTTGCCATATTTCATTCTTAAGGGTCTAAAATGTAACATTTTGAAAAAGTATGAAAATATGTTCAAAACCTTACAAGACATAACTTTAATTAACGCTTGACGTGCTTATCATTTCCAGATATTGAACAAAACACTTAAAACCGCTTATGTTATAACCATTATATCATTCATCATCGATGTGCTTTTAAAAATCCTGTTCCGAATCTATATCGTACCACAATACTAGGGAGCTTCATATTAAGGGGTTTCATCTTGGTATTACGTTCTGACTGAGTTGTTGGGTTTACGATTTAAAGTGCCCTAGCTCCTCAAACGTTTACTGAATGACCTCTGAATTATGATGGCCCGAACGGTGATACAATACTCCATAATAATTCAATCAAAGATGATATTCATTATAATAACATATTCAAACTAATACTTGACATATTACCTCAGGTTGCATGTTGCATGTTGAAGCCATTTACTTTTCAAGTTGATATACTTTCCGCCCGAGTAGATAACATCGTACTACCATACTGACACATTTCATTTCATATACCTTTGCTATCACTCTACTGTTAAGGTGACATTCATAACCTCGCCTTTACTTATTTACATGTTTTATAAACCCGTAAGGGGGATACATGCTGGTTTACAAACTCTTTTATATACTCGTTTATCTTATAACAATGTGATTACTTTTCAAAGACTTAATGAGTTCATAGCCTCACATACTTTATAATCCCGTGATACCTACTATAAATCATGAATGCAAGTGTTTTCTAAACTATATGCTATCCTGATATATTATTGCCTAAGTACATGAAAATGTCTCTTTGGGTAGTATCTCCTAATATCTCTTCAATGTCTATTTGGATAGTATCTCCCAATATTTCTTTAATATCTATTTGGGTAGTATCTCCCAATATTTCTTTAATGTCTCTTTGGGTAGTATCTCCTAATATTTTTTTAAATATCTCTTTGGGTAGTATCTCTCAATATCTCTTTATGTGATTCATGAGTTTAGGGTGATAATACTGTTCTCCATGATAATACTGTTCTCCAGGATAATAATGTTCTCCATGATAATTATCCCTGCAATACCAATATTTCCATTATGATAACTTATATTCAACTATTACATTTCAAACCTATGAATTTCACTCAACCTTTGTGTTGACCCTTTTTATGCATGTTTATCCCAGGTAATTGAGTAACTTATGGCATGGAGTGGCATGAACTTGAAGATGGATAAAACTTGTTATCATTCACATTGTATATGTCTAGATTTTAGGACCTGCCTTTCTAAAACTCTAATTTTAAATGAATGATAATGTATCTTTTAAAAATGTCTCTTTTGAGTCATTTTCTATGATTGTGTCTATGATTCATGAAGTAATACCCTAGATTAGTTTCTGCTACTATATGTCCAAAATGGAGGTGTTACAATATGATCACAGGAAGAAAAGATGGTTCTTCCAGGAATGCATATTCTAAATTATCAAGAAAGGGTTTAAGTTTAAGATCCGTAGGAGGTTCTTTGAGAGATGTTTTGATTTTATAATCGTTGTAGATGGTGATTTTCTTGAATGGTGGTTCTTCGGTATCGGATTCAGATTCAGAATTTTCATCGGCAGTCATTGCCATGAATTCAATGAATTCAGAAAAGATTTCTTCTTCAAGAAGGGTTCCGTCGATGGAATGGAGGATCTTGCTTCCTTCGTCAAGATGAGCGTCAAAATCGTCTTCTAAGATTTCATCAATAACATCGATACTAAAACATGTATCATCGTTTGAATAAGAGTGTTTCATCGTAGAGTCGATATTAAATATCATTCGTTCAGTCCCAACTCTAAGATTGAGTTGTTTCTGTTTAACTCGAATAACTGCATCAGCAGTGTGAAGAAAGGGTCGTCTCAAGATGATGGGAACTTTGTTGTCTTCTTCCATTTCAAGAATAACGAAATCAGCAGGAAAGGTGAATTTACCAACTTCAACAAGCATATTTTTAGCTATTTTTTTTTTTTTTTTTTTTTTTTTTTTTTTTTTTTTTTTTTTTTGTTTTTTTTTTTTTTTTTTTATTTAAAAAAAAAAAATTCTTTTTTTTTTGTTTTTTTTTTTTTTTTTTTTTTTTTTTTTTTTTTTACATTTTTTTTTTTTTTTTTTTTTTTTTTTTTTTTTTAAAAAATTTTTTTTATTTTTTTTTTTTTTTTTTTTTTTTTTTTTTTTTTTTTTTTTTTTTAAAAATATTTTTTTTTTTTTTTTTTTTTTTTTTTTAATTAAAATTTTTTTTTTTTTTTTTTTTTTTTTTTTTTTTTTTTTTTTTTTTTTTTTTTTTTTTTTTTTTTTTTTTTTTTTTTTATTTTTTTTTTTTTTTTTTTTTTTTTTTTTTTTTTTTTTTTTTTTTTTTTTTTTTTTTTTTTTGTTTTTTTTTTTTTTTTTTTTTTTTTGTTTTTTTTTTTAAAATAAAAAAATTTTTTTTTTTTTTTTTTTTTTTTTTTTATTTTTTTTTTAAAATAATTTTTTTTTTTTTTTTTTTTTTTTTTTTTTTTTTTTTTTTTTTTTTTTTTTTTTTTTTTTTATGGTATTTCATGGGAAGTCGCTTAGCATTCCCATTAGTGGGAAAACTATGTTAAAAAACGTTGGGCGAAAGTTTGATTTAAAACGAACGCAGTTGCATGAAGATTTCTCATGTTTCAGTTTTAATACAAAAAGAGGGTATGGAAAAGTGTTATGGAAGAACAGTGGTCCTTGGTTAAGATCGTGGCGTTCCCATGATCTGAATATTGGAATCAGAACTTTGAATTGAAGAAAAGACGGCGATTAAGTCAGCCCCATTATGGGTTACACTACATCATGTATCCTATTTGTGGCCCTAACTCGGAGATTGGTTTGAGCCTTATTTACCACACAACCTGGTAAACCAATTTATGCTTGGATTCCGTAATACTAGCAATATGTGTTTAAGTTCTTGGGGAAGAAACACGTATGCTCGTGCCCTTGTTGAATTTTCAGCGGAGGAGGAGTTAAAGGATTCAATTGTTATTGCTTATCCGCTAATAATAGCAAGGTCACAACACCTCGCATTGATTGAAAACACAAGTGCAGGTGTCCTAGATTGATTGCCTGCACTTAGACACTCAAATTGAGTGTGTTAACACACAAAACACACAATTGCCAAGCTTATGGAAACTTGGCTTACAATTTCCTATCAAATTTTAAAATGACAACTCTCCTGGTGCAGAATCTCTAACAATAAGCCCCAACTTATTCATTTTTGAAAACTAAACTCTTAAATCTCTTTCCCTATTGATTAAAATCGAAATTAAAACTGACTCAAGCAAAATTCACAACTTACTTTGACTTAAAGTAGTCAAACAAGTTTTAACCAAACACCCCTTTAACTTTTGACTGGTTTTGAAAAAGCTTATAGAAATTAAGTCTAACGATTAAAACTTAACTACCAGATAACTAGAAGCTTATATTAACCTTAATTAACATGATCTAACAACTGCATTTGCGGAGATGGTGTTTGACGATCGCAATGGTCAAACGTTTACTACTAAGGGAGCAAGCACTCCCGTTGGTTCGGTTTCCGATGATTAATGTCGCGTCATGGAATATAAGGGGTCTTAACTTCACTCCTAAACAAAATGAAGTTAGGCAGGTTATTTCTGGAAATAATCTTTCGGTTTTTGCTATTTTGGAGTCTCATGTTGTGAAGTCTAAGCTTATGAAAATGTGCTCTTTGGTTTTTCGACATTGGGATTGGACTTCTAATGGTGCTTGGTGTTCGAAGGGCACTAGAATTATTCTTGGCTGGAATCACAATGAGGTTGATGTTACGATCATTAATCAAAACGATCAAGCTGTGCATAGTCGTCTTTGGTTAAAAAAAGAGAAGAAGGAGATTTTTTGTACCTTTGTTTATGCGCACAATAAGTACAATCAGCGACGTGACTTGTGGAATGCTCTATGTCTTCATAAAGTATTTGTCAATAATCGTCCTTGGTGTCTTTTGGGAGATTTCAATGCGACATTGCATCTTAGTGAGTCTACGGCGAGTTCCTCGTGTATTGGCGTTGCTATGCCTGAATTTAAGGATTGCGTTAATAATATTGAGGTCTTGGATGTTCAAAACACGGGGCTTCAATTTACTTGGAATCAAAAGCCTAATTCTTAAGAAGCTTGATCGCGTCATGGTTAATATGACGTTTGTTAATGACTTTGCTGGTTCGCATGCTATATTTAAACCCTATCGGAATTCCGACCATTCTCCTTCGGTTCTTTGCATTCCTACTGCTACTAAAGTTAAGCCTAAGCCCTTTAAGTTTTTTAAGTCTTATTAAGCATGAACAGATTTAAAGAGGTGGTTAATGAGGCGTGGAACTATCATGTTAGCGGTTTTTATATGTTTCGTATGGTTAAGAAGCTTAAAAATTTGAAAAAGCCGCTGAGGAAACTTATGATTGACAAAGGTAATCTTCATGCTAATGTGGAGCGAATTAGAGGGGAGCTTGATACCATTCATACTCAACTTGACACTGACCCGTTCAACATTAGGCTTCGTGAAATAGAGGCAGCGAATGTTGTTGCCTTTAATCAAGCTGTTCTTGATAAGGAGATGTTTTTAAAACAGAAAGCCAAGATAAGTTGGCTTAAAGATGGTGATTCTAATACGGCATACTTTCACAATTGCCTTGACGGCCGGGGTAGTACTCATATGGTTTGTATGGTGACTGATCGTGAGATTAAAGAAGCTATGTTCTCTATGGGGGATGAGAAATCCCCGGGTCCGGCGAAGCTTTTCTTGGACAAACAGGTTACACTAATGGTTTTGACGGATCAAATCTCTTTTCTAATTGCCTTGACGAACAGGGTGCTGCTCATATGGTTCGTATGGTGACTGATCGTGAGATTAAAGATGCTATGTTCTCTATGGGGGGTATGAGAAATCACCGGGTCCAGATGGGTTCTCTGCTGCGTTTTTCAAAGAAGCTTGACATATTGTGGGTGTTGATGTCATTAATGCTATCCTGTTTGAATTTTTTACGAATGGTAAGCTATTGAAAGAGCTTAACCATACAATCATAGCTCTTATCCCTAAGGTTAATGCTCCTTCTCGAATTAATGACTACAGGCCTATTTCGTGTTGTAACGTTTTGTATAAGTGTATTAGCAAAATTATTGCTAATAGGATTAAACATTGTTTGACGAACTTAGTGAGTCCTAATCAGTCGGCATTTATTCCGGGTCGTTCTATTGCGGAACATTTTGCTATTTTTAAAGTATATAAGGCAATAGAAAACGTAAACTTCCATAAAAATATGCATATGTGGTATTGAGTGTATCCAACTAAGTGTATAAAATACACTTACATAATCTTATTAAATCGGTTCTTATGGGATTTGGGTTTCATGAGCGGATGATTGCTTGGATTATGGAGTGTGTGTCTTCTACGTCCTACTCTATTTGTATTAACGGAAATCTGCATGGGTATTTTCAAGGAAAAAGGGGTCTTCGTCAAGGTGATCCGCTGTCCCCTTATCTTTTCACACTGGTTATGGAGGTCCTCACGCTTATGTTCAAAAGAAAGGTTATGGATTCGGATTGCTTTTCTTTCCATAGGTATTGTGATAAATTGGAGCTGATTAATCTTTGCTTTGCGGACGATCTTTTTATCTTTGCTTATGGGGATGTTCAATCGGTTGTGGTTATCAAGGAATGTCTTGACGA